>JAQIFY010002879.1:0-12994 GCA_028533085.1 Varecia variegata | reverse complement strand
GCCCACAATGTCTTTTGAAGTGCAAAAGTTCTTAGTTTTGATATTAACAGTCATATAAGACCATATTATCATAACATACAGGTCTAACGTATCAGTTCTATTTATGCATTTTCTTTTTGGTGTTATATTTAAGAAGTCTTTGCCTAGCCTAAGAGCACAAAGATTTTTTTCCGGGTTTTATTCTAGATTCTTTATAGTTTTTGTGTTACACTTAGGTCTATAATCAATTTCAAGTTAATTTTTTTATATGGTATGAAGTATGGACCTCAGTTCCTTTTTTGTTTTTTTGCATCTTTATATCAATTGTTTCAGCCCTATTTCTTGAAAAGATTATCCTTTCTTCCACTAAACTGCCTTTTTCCCCTTTTCAAAAATCAATTGGCAAAGATGTGTAGGTCTATTTCTGGAATCTGTATTTTGGTCCATAGATCCCTCTGTCTTTATGCTAACAACTCACTGTATTGATTACTATAACTTTATAATAAATCTTGGAATCAAGTAGTGTAAGTCCTTCAAATTTATCTTTCTTTATCAAAGTTGATTTCTTTTCTTTTTTTCCCCTATCACTCTGACTAGAATTTTCAGTCCTGTGTTTTTTTTTGTGTGTGTGTGTGTTTTAATTTCAAAATATTAATTAAGGGGGTATACATGTTTTTGTTACATGGATAGCTTTTATGATGCTTTAGTCAGGGCTGTAAGTGTGCCCATCATGTGAATAGCGTTCATTGTAACTGTCAGGTAGGTTTTTATCCCTACCCTCTTTCCCCTCCTTCCTTCCCAATGATATTTACTTGTTTCTAGGCTCATATGTGCCCATCAATTAGTTACAGATTATTAGAGTACATGTGGTGTTTGTTTTTCCATTCTTGAGATACTTCACTTAGAATAATGGGCTCCAGTTCCATCCAAGTTGCTGTAAACAACATTATTTCATTCCTTTTTATGGCTGAGTAGTAGTGCATGGTATATATATTCACCACATATTCTTTATCCATTTATGAATCGATGGGCATTTAGGTTGATTCCACATGTTTGCAGTTGTGAATTGTACTGAAATAAACTTTTGAGTGCAAGTGGTTTTTTTATAAAGACTTCTTTTCCTTGGGGTACACACTCAGTGGTGGGATTGCTGGGTTGAATGGTAGATCTACATTTCCCTGAGGAATTTCCATACTGTTTTCCATAGAGGTTGTACTAATTTGCAATCCCACCAATGGTGTATAAGCGTTCCTTTCTCTCTGCATCCATGCCAGCATCTATTGTTTTTGGACTTTTAAATAACGCCCATTCTGACAGGGGTAAGGTGGTATCTCATTGTAGTTTTAATTTTCATTTCCCTGATGATTAGTGATGTTGAGCATTTTTTCATATATTTTTAGGCCATTTGTCTATCTTCTTTTGAAAAACTTCCATTCATGTCTTTTGGGCATTTTTAGATGGGGTTAGCTTTTTTTCTTCCTGATTTGTTTGAGTTATTTGTAGATTATCGGTGTCAGTCCTCTGTGAGATGTATAGTTTGCAAATATTTTCTTCCTTTCTATAGGTTGTCTGTTTACTCTGTTGATTATTTCCCTTGCTCTACAGAAGCTTTTGATTTAATTCAGTCCCATTTATTTATTTTTGTTGTTGCTGTATTTGCCTTCGGGGTCATAAATTCTTTGCCTCTGCCAATGTCTGGAAGAGTTTTTTCTACGTTTTCTTCTAGAATTTTTATGGTTTCATGCCTTACATTTCAATCTTTTATCCATCTTGAATCAGTATTTGTATATGACAAGAGCTAGGGGTCCTGTTCCATTCTTCTGCATATGACTAATCAATTTTCCCAGCACCATTTATTGATTAAGGCTTCCTTTCCCTAGTGTATGTTGTTTTCTGCTTTGTTGAAGACCAGTTGGTTGTGGGTAGATGGTTTTCTTTCTAGGTTCTCTATTCTCTGTTCCATTGGTATATATCTCTACTTTTATACCAGTATCATGCTGATTTGGTCATTATAGCCTTGTAGTATAATTTGGAGTCTGGCAATGTGATGCCTCCAGATTTGTTCTTTTTATTTAAGATTGCTTTGACTATTTGGGCTCTTTTTGGGTTTCAAATGAAGCTTAGGATTATTTTTTCTAGATCCGTGAAATATGATACTGGTATTGTAATGGGGATTGTGTTGAATCTGTATATCACTTTGGGCAGTATGGACATTTTAACAATGTTGATTCTACCAATTCTTGAGCAGGGGATGTTTTTCCATTTGTTTGTGTTATCTCCAATTTCTTTCATTGGTGTTTTATAGTTCTCCTTGTAGAGATCTTTCACCTCCTTAGTTAAATATGTTCCTAGGTATTTTGTTTTCTTTATAGCTATTGTGAATGGTATCAAGTCCTTGCTTTGGCTCTCTGATTGACTGTTATTAGTATCTAGAAATGCTACTCATTTGTGTACATTGATTTTATAACCTGACATTTTGCTGAATTTATTTATCAATTCCAGGAGTCTTTTGGAGGATTCTTTAGGGTTTTCTAGATACAAGATTATATTGTCATCAGACAGGGATAGTTTGACCTCTTCTTTCCTGATACGGATGCCTTTTATTTCTTTCTCTTGCCTGATTGCTCTGGCTAGGACTTCCAGTACTATGTTGAATAGAAGTAGTGACAGTGGGCACCCTTGTCTTTCAGTTCTTATGGGGAATGCTTTCAGCTTTTCCCCATTCAGTATGATATTGGCTGGTTCCTGGTTGGATAGGGGAAACATATCAGTTCACCTGGGAAGCTTTTTCAAACTTTACATGTATGGGGGGAAAGCTCCTATAGGTATCAACTGCAAAAACCTTCCTCAATATGGTAATATATTCTTGTCCTCTAGCAGGAACTGTCTGTCTCTGCCTCCAATTCAAAACCTAGTAATGGGTGCTTAGTGTACTTTAGATACCAGGCAGATTGGTGGGTAAGTTGGAATTTTGTCATAAAATTATGGAATTTGGCTTGTACATTCTTACTGGGTGATCCGTCTGTAGTAGCCAGAGCTAAGATTCTCCTTGGAAGACAAGTTGACCCTCAAGTCAGCCAGAATGTTCAGCAAACACTGAAATTCGTTTATGTTTATAAGCAAATTACATTTTAGATCAGAACATATTTGACATCTTTATATCCAATGAGTATAATTTTTGTTTGCATAGAAGTATTTTGGTTGTGTTGTAAGTTTCTCAACTCTGCAGTGGTCATCTTAGTTGCCATTTTTAAAAAGACTGCTAACTCTGGTCAATTCTGTGGTCAATTGACAGGCATTGATTATATTTTTATCTAGATTTTGTAGAGAGTAATTTATGCTAATTTAAATTAATAATTTCTACATTTCACAATGAACTGTAAAACTAATTCATTTTAAAAGTATGAAGGTTAGAGAGGATAAAATAAAATGAAATAATGTCCTACATTAAGCAACATTTCCAACTCTTAACAATTGCCTCCTCTTTTCAACTTCTGTTTATTTTAGTAAATGTTGGCTTTATATAGTATTCTCTTCTAAGTTCAAAGATGTTATATATACCTTCTCTGGAGTAAGCAGCAGGTTAAATATTTGTCTCATGTAAAGTACATTGAATTCTGTTTTATTCAGGTACCAAAATGATTACTGACTTTAGGGAGTTACCTGTGCCTTTTAGGGGTTCAGGTTTCTCTTGTATAAATTGAAAGTTATTTTAGACTAGAACTCAGTAAACTCCAGCCAGGTGGCCAAATCCCACCCGTTTTTGTATAGGCCATGAGCAAAGAATGGTCTTTACATTTTGAAAGGGTTTGCAAAAGAAAGAAGAATATGCAATGGTGATCCTTTGTGATCTACAAAACCTAAAATATTGACCATCTGACCTTTTAATATTTATAAGACATTATTAAAGAATTACAATACTAAGAAACTTGATAAATAAGTCTTACTTTAATATTTAGAATGTCTTGATCCTTTAAAGTTAATCCAGTTTAGCTTGGTAGGATAACCAGTTAACGAAGGTGTATATTGTTATCGGCTGTCTTTTTATATGTGAAAAAGCAAGTTTGAAAAAATTTTAAGTTCTTGTCAAATACACTTTGTTTTAGAGATAATTAGCATATATAATAGTACCTTTGGAATTGAAATATCTAAAAAGTTTCTTAATGTTATGCAAGTACTAAATTATTGGTATTTATTATTTGTTCTATTACTAAAATCAGTATATTCTCATATTTTATTTCCTTCCATTTAGATAGAAGCAGATTTGGGGTATCCTGGAGGTAAAGCAAGAATTATTCATAAGGAATCTGATATCATTACTGCCTTTGCTGTTAATAAAGTAAGTACATAGACATTTTCCATTTGTTTGATTATTAACTATCATAGTTGAAGAAAATCTTCTATTTTATTAGTTTATTCAGGATTAGTATTTCTCTTTCTCAAAGCTACTTCCCATTCCTTAAATTGTAACTTCAATAAATTTTATTTTACAAATGGATTATTTTATTGGACAATGTGATTTTCTTATATGACTTTGGATATATAACTGATAAATATATAATGCTTTGTTACTACACAGAAGTATAAAGTATTGATATATGCAATAGCTTTAGAATTTATACAATATCTTATAGCAGGTAACTCATGGAAAAGGTTTTTTATGTTCCTTATGAATATGTTGAATGTGATTCCTAATATTTGATAAAGTTTAAGTTTATATGTTACTCAGAAATTCTCCCTTTTTGACTTAAACTTCCAGTAGCTGCCCAACTAGTGTATTTTCTTTGTATTTCTTTGATTTCTACTTAACATCCTCCTTATAGATTATAAGCTCCTCATAGAAGAGGTGGCCTTAGATACAGTATTCCAAGGTTAAAATTTGTCTTAGTCATTTTCCCCTACTATCTCCCCTAGTTGCCTTACCATATAGTTTCTAGTGACTTCTGGTTACTCTTCTGTTTCCTTTTCTTTCCATTAACTTAAAGGATATATGTATTTTTTTTCATGTATTCCTAAAGTATACTTAAAGGAAATACATATATATGATTTTCTTGTATTCCTAATTTTAGAATAATTTTAAAATGTTATTCAGATATATATACTGTGATATCTCGGGAAATGTCGTATACAAAGAAATTACTCCTTCAGTGATCGTTTTACCAGATAGCTCTCCATCTTCCTGTGCTATATCTATCTTCTCTCTGATTCCTCCTATCTAGTTCCTTTTTTATTCTGTTCTCCTATCTCCCTGTATCCTTTATTTCATTTCCCTCATAGACACCCTTGAATAACAACTAGTTTAGTTTGAGGCAGGCAAATCTGGAATCAGCCCCCTAGCCAGTTGTTATATCTATATAGCATGGTATATACACATCAACTACAAAATTATTGCCCATACCCTATATTACCTGCCTTCCCTCAAAGAAAATATGATTTTAAATATTCTGTGCTACCAAAAAACACTAGTTGTTTTTTCTTTTGGGCAGATGCATATAAATAACTTGTAACAAACAGTAATCCACATATATAAAGTCTTCAGTTCACTGTGTCTGAATATTCCTGTTCAATATTTATTTCCCTAGATTTGGTATTTCATATATCCTTGCTAAATTTGTAGCTGAGAAATACCTTTTGCTTTAATTTTTTTTTTTTTTTTTTTTTTTTTTTTTGAGACAGAGTCTCACTCTGTTGCCTGGGTTAAAGGGCAATGGCATCATCATACCTCATTGCAACCTCAAACTCCTGGGCTCAAGCAATCCTCCTGCCTTAGCCTTCCGAGTAGCTGGGACTGCAGGCATGGGCCATGACGCCCAGCTAATTTTACTATTTTTAGTAGAGATAGGGTATTGCTCTTGTTCAGGCCTGAGCTCAAGCAGTCTTCCTCTCTTAGCCTCCCGGAGTGCTAGGATTACACGCGTGAGCCACTGCGCCCATCCTAAGATTTTCTGGTAGCTGACTTAAAGTCAACCCCAAAGAGATCTCACTTGCCCAGGCTGTAAATTGCATTTGTTAAAAATGCCTTTGAGATTGTACTTTTTAGCAAGGGATAGTGGCACATGCCTGTAGTCCCAGCTACTCAGAAGGCTGAGGCAGAAGGATCACTTGAGCCCAGGAGTTTGAGGTTGCTGTAAGCTATGCTGACACCACGGCACTCTAGCTAGCCCAGGCAACTGAGCTAGACTCTGTCTCAAAAAAAAAAAAAAAAAAGAGAGAGAGAGAAGAGATTGTACTTTTTCACATTTGTTTAGTTGGGAACTGTCTCTGTCAACAACTATGAAGGGTCTGAGATTTTACCTTAAATTCAGTCTAACAAATTGGCTTTCACAGTTTAATGGATGCTATTAGAAGACACAAGACTCCTAGATCAGAGACAAAGGACAGTTTATCTCTAATAACAAGAGCAGTAGCCAGAAAATCAGCATTTTACACTGGTTCTCTGAACTACAATTCCTGCAGAGTGACAGGAATAAGGCCAGATGATACCTGCACACACAGTAGGTACATTACAGGAGAGGATCACTGAGTTTAGGGAACCTAATTCTTCTCTAATGGACAGTGAGCATACCTGCTATTTGCTCTGGAGGGAGACTATAGTTATACAAATATGCTGAAAATGATTATGCAGAACAAAGGGCAGTCAGTGACTCATAAGACATGCAAAATTGGAGAGACCCATGAAGAATTATGTCACAACAGTCTAGTTATATCCTTTCTCCTTTTATCTCTGGGTTTCAGCTTTTTCTTATCAGTTTGTATTAGAATTTCACATACTGGTAATATCCTATTTTTGCTTTGCTGTTATTTCTTCCTGTTTTCTGTTTTCAGAGATGTGCATTTTTAATTCATGAACATTTAAACATTTATGTTGGCCGGGCGCGGTGGCTCATGCCTGTAATCCTAGCACTTGGGAGGCTGAGGCGGGAGGATCGTTTGAGCTCAGGAGTTCAAGACCAGCCTGAGCAAGAGCGAGACCTCATCTCTACTAAAAATAGAAAGAAATTATCTGGCCAACTAAAAAATATATATGGAAAAAATTAGCCAGGCATGGTGGCGCATGCCTGTAGTCCCAGCTACTCGGGAGGCTGAGGCAGTAGGATTGCTTGAGCCCAGGAGTTTGAGGTTGCTGTAAGCTAGGCTGACGCCACGACACTCACTCTAGCCCGGACAACAGAGTGAGACTCTGTCTCAAAAAAAAAAAACATTTATGTCATCTAATCTGACCAACTTTTCATTTATGATTTCCTCTGGCATACTTCTCCCACTATTTTTCTGCCCCTTCACCTTTTCTCTGTGAATCTTTTCCACTTCTGTTTTTCTTGCCTAAGCTTGAAAGATTTTAGGGGAAAGTGGTATTATTTTATTTGAATAATTAACAATTATGCCATTACTTTGGAGTTCCTTATCTCCCTCACCTTTCTCTACCTTCCAGGGCTCCTATCCTCTTTAGCACCTTTCTCCACATTTCTGAATTGTGCAAACCTTAGGGAGATCATAGCATTCTAGCAGACTAGAGAGAGAGTGCTGGGAGAAGAGATAAAGTGGTACATATATTGCCGTTTATAGTTGGCTTTCTGTTGGTTATACTTTTCTTAGAACATAAACATATCTCCAAGCTCAAGCTTATGATTATTTCACTAAAAATTTAATTGATAAAATTAATTTAAAACATTTATTTGTAAGAATGCTATATATTCTGTATTTATCATTTCTAGAGGTTATTTTATAATTGTTCTTTTCAAAAGTAGCTCATATACCTTTTTTTGTTATTTATTTTAAAATTACTGTATGATTTATTTTTCAGGCAAATAGAAACTGCATAGCAATCGCTTCCAGCCATGATGTTCAAGAATTAGATGTTTCTGGAATTCTTGCTACACAGATCTATACTTGGGTAGATGATGATACAGAAATAGAAACCAAAGGGTACCCTTATACTTTTTTTATTCAGTAACATTGCAATACAAATGGTTATATCTGCTGAACTATAACTTTCAAAAGATTTTTTAAAGGAATACTCCTAAATTATAGGCAGAGTGCAAGCTGATGTGCTGAGAGTAAGCAAGGGGGGAGGCAGACGCTTTAAAGGGAATTGAGAGTCAGAAGAGTGTAAGCGAAGGGAATGAAAATTGTTCAAGTATGAAGTCATTGTGAGTTAGAAGTAAGAGCTGAAGAAAATTAATTTTAAAGGGAAATGTAAATTCAAATGTTATAGCTTTCAAGTGTAAAAAAGAAATAAGGAACTGATGGGTTGTTTTCATTCTGGTTGACATTCCTTTTTAGATCAGAAGATTTCTTGGTTATACATGCTCGTGATGATTTAACAGCTGTACAAGGTACAACTCCATATACACATAGCAATCCTGGGACTCCAATCAACATGCCGTGGCTTGGTAGTACACAGACTGGCAGAGGAGCATCTGTGGTATGTAAAAATATTTAAGTTTGTGTCTAACTGTTGTATTTTTCCCTCTAGGTAAAAAGATTTGGATAAAGGATGATTTAAATCATTTTTTTAATTACTAAATTTTTAGTAAGTCTTACTTGCTGGAAATTGTAAATTTTGATCATGAAGAATAGTATGTTTTCATTTAAAAGAGTAACAAAGGTCAGGCACAGTGGCTCACGTCTGTAATCCTAGCACTCTGGAAGGCCAAGGTGGGAGGATTGCTTAAGCTCAGGACTTCGACACCAGCCTGACCAAGATCTTGCAAGACCCCATCTCTACTAAAAATAGAAAAATTAGCCGGGTGTGGGCTGCCACCTGTAGTCCCAGCTACTCAGGAGGCTGAGGTAGGAGGATCACTTGAGCCCAGGAGTTTGAGACCACGGTGCGCTAGGCTGACACCGCAGCACTCTAGCCTGGGCAACAGAGTGAGACTGTCTCAAAAAAAGAAACAAAAAATCATAGTATCTTTTGGCACATGAAAATTATATGAAATGCATTTTTAGTATCTATTTATAAATAAAGTTTTAGAGGAACACAGCCATATTCACTGGTTTGTATTTTGTCTGTGGCTGCATTCATGCTACAGTGGCAGAACTGAGAATCTGCGGCAGACACCATATGCCCCTAAAGCCCAAGACACATACTGTCCGGTCCTATATTTATAAAAGCAGATTAGCTAACTCCTGGTCTAGATAATATCTTTTATTGGATATCAGTTAACAACTGTGTCCACATTAAGTATGACTTTTATTTTTTAATGCTGAGACAAATATTCTTTTTTTAGCAAAAATAATGTACATTTTTTAAAAATTAAAGCAAAATATAATATACAGATGAATTGAAACAGTTTTTCTATAGTGATGGAGGAGCTCTTTGAACCCTAATTACCTAAGATGTGATCCATATTTATATTTCAAAAAGTTTCCTTTTTTTTTTCCCTCCTCCATTTCCTTCATACAAAAGTTTCCTTTATTGATACTTATGGTGTAGGAATTTATACATAGGATCAAAGAAACCCAGCACCATGAATTCTTTCAATGGCTTTCTGGGTGGTAGGGTTTGTAAAAATTTCAGAAGTCCTGTAGATTGCTAACTTTGGCCAAAAATAAAGTATTTTTCATTAATTAGTATGAGTAATTATTCAAGTTTTTACTTGAATAATCATCTTTAATAATACCTTATAATTTTTTTACTTAATACGATTCCTTTATAGGTGATAAACCTTATAATTCTTTTGAAATATCTATTGTAGCTGTTGTTTAATTCTACTTAATCATTCTTCAGATGAATCTTGAGATCCAGAAAGGTCAAGTGATTCAGCTCAGGTCACTGTGTTGAATTTGTGGCTGATCTTGTTTTAAAGCCTTCTCTTCCTTCCCCTTAGTTTAATGATTTCAGGTAGTAGTATTTTAAGGATTAAATTGAATTTGAAAAGCAATCCAGGAATTAAGTGAAATGAAAATTCATTTGTGAAACTTACTGATATTGTAATTGTTTAAAAGGAACTTAAAGAGAATATACAAAAGATACGAGTATAAATAATAGGCCCTTTTTTTAAACTCCGGCTTCAGAGACTACAATACAATTCTTCCTGTAACAGCTTTCTTGCTGGTCTCTTGCTCCCTGTCTTCTACACAGCAGCCAGTTACTCTTTTCTAAAACATCATTCAGATTGTTGTTCCCCTCCTTTAAAATTTCAGATTTCCCAGTGTGACTGTAAGAAAATAGATCACTAATATGGTCTCTAAAGCCCTGCAAGATTTAACCCCTGCCTGCCTCTGGAGCCTCATCTCCCTTCATTCTCCATTTGATTCTTTTTCTGTGTCTTGAACATATCAAGCTCATTGCCATGTTAGAGCTTTTGCCTTGCCTTCTGCTTAAAATGCTCTTTCCCTCTGTTTTACCATTCTCATCTCAACTCAGATGCCCAGGGATTTCCCCGGCTTCCCTAATGAAGGCATTTGACCCTACCCATTTCACCCTTACTCAGCTTATATCTTATTATCTCATTTTATCATCTTTTTTCTCCTCCTCCTCCTCCCTCATTGTAATCATCTTTATAGCACATACAGTTATTGAAATTATCTAATTTCTAATTATCTAATATCTAATCAATATTTAGTTGGGTTTTTAATACCCCTTTGGAATGTAAGCTCTTAGATAGCTTGGATTCTGCCTGCCTTGTAAATTGATGATCCCTAACTAGGATGGTACTGGACATATAGTACGTATTCAGAAAAATTTCTTTATGCCCCAAAGCATTATAATATAGAAATCTACCTTCGACATTCCTTTTAGGACTGAATTTTCTTCCTATCCAAATCTTAGAAAGACAGCTTTTTAGTTGGGGTAATTGTAATTTAAGAACATAAGTATTGGGATTGCCTCACTCTACCCTGGAGAAAAAGATAACCAATAGAATAAGGTTATTCTTTTTTATATGGATCTTCTAAAGTAGTTAATGACTTCTTTGTCTTGTAATGTTCTACGTATGCTTTCAGAAACTTTTTTTAACCTATGTTTGTATTTTTTTCTCGTGGTTCTCCTTTGATACATTAATCAGAAAAAAAAGAAGCAAGGACAGAAAGCTTTAGGCATTTTTTTAGATGAACATGGGATTTAAACATGAAGTTTAATAAACAAAAGTAATATTCAGGTTTTTATATTTTCTTTTTTAATGCTATCATTCTTTCAAATGATAAATACTAATGACGAAAAGAATACTTGTTATGACCAGCTTCTGCCATTTTGGAGAACCTGCATCCATATGTATGTTTCAGTTTTTCTATCCCTCACTAGTGCTCTGGCCTAGTCTCTTTCCTTCCTACCGACTGCCCACTTTCTCTACAACTTAGGCTAACTGAACAATTTAAAATCCAAAAGTATAACAACAAAATTTACCTGAGACTGGTATACAAACTTAGGATAACATATAACTGTAGTTATGGTGCTGTATAAATAGGAAATATTCTATAAATTTAAATTTCCCCTTAATTTTGTGTATTTGTTTTACTCTTATTGGACAGGCTAGTTAAATTATTCAAAGTATGACTTAAAAACAAGCACATAAATAGTTCCAAACTATCAATTAAAAACATATTCAATTTTTTGCTTATTTTCTCCTTTATTTTCACATGCTTGTGTCTTTTTAACCTTATACTATTCAGGATTATTGCAATAAATTTAATGGGATCAGAAAAGAATTGGCAAGAAAGGAAAGACTAAATTCTTGAGAGGAATTTGTTCTTATATCTTAGTCAATAATGCAGAAAACGTATGCACACTTAAACATAAAAGCTGCACTACTAAATTTCTGTTGTCATGTGTATTATATTTTTAGTACCCGTAATGGTAGTTATGAAATCACATAAAACTAAATAAATAAACGTCGTCTGAATTTCCTGTCACAATTCAAATTTTTAATCCTACTTTTTATTGTGATTATAAAACAAATTTTCTTTTTTTACCAGATGATTAAGAAAGCCATTAATAATGTTAGAAGAATGACTTCTCATCCAACTCTTCCTTACTGTAAGTTGATAATAATTAGTGATTATTCTTTCTTATTATATTCTATTTTTGGTAATTTTTATTATAAGAAACAGGGGAACGTTTTCAATTGAAAGACAATATTTACTCAACTTTTTTTGTAGAGAATATTTGCTAGTAAATAAAATCTTCATTTCAAAATTGGTTAAAAATAAAAAAAGAAATTCCCCTTAATAGAGAAGGCTAACTTAATGCAGTAAATTTTTTGGCCTTTTGACTGCATATTTCTCAGCACATTTTATCTTTAAATACTTCTGGATTTCCTAGACAATGCTAAATTGTAGTGGATAATTATTATTTTAATAATAGGATCACTGCCAACTTTTATTATATAGACCAGGTCCTTACCTTGGTCATTTACTGCCTAATCATAATCAGTTTGTGTTTCATTATTTTTTTGCACTTTGCCTGTTGTGAGATACATTTAGTAAGCATAGCATAGGCAATAGTTATTAGTATGTTCTTTTTTTTTTTTTTTTTTGGACAGAGTCTCACTCCATTGCCCGGGCTAGAGTGCCGTGGCATCGGCCTAGTTCACAGCAACCTCAATCTCCTAGGCTCAAGCAATCCTCCTGTCTCAGCCTCCTGAGTAGCTGGGACTACAGGCATGTGCCACCATGCCCAGCTAATTTTTCATATATATATATATATATATATATATATATATATATATATATATATATTTTTAGTTGTCCAGCTAATTTCTTTCTGTATTTTTTTTTTTTGTGGAGACGGGGTCTTGCTCTTGCTCAGGCTGGTCTCGAACTCCTGAGCTCAAACGATCCACCCGACTCGGCCTCCCAGAGTGCTAGGATTACAGGCATGAGCCACCGCGCCCAGCCTAGTATGTTCCTATATTCTAGACCAGAATGTGTTTGTTTTCGGTTAATTTTCCTAGAAATCTCCAAAGTTCTTTTCTTTTATCTAAGAACTTAATTAATAGGACCTTATTGGAGATGTTGATTCTGGTGGGTTAGAATCAATACTCATATTGGTATGTGAATATTTCAGAGTTTTTTT
>JAQIFY010002878.1:0-12994 GCA_028533085.1 Varecia variegata | reverse complement strand
CCCAAGAATGGAAAAATAAGCACCACATGTACTCACCAGAAAATTGGATTCCCTGATCAACACCTGGGTGCACATTTAGGAATGACACCAATTGGGTATCGGACAGAGGTGGGGGGAGGGGATGGGTGTATATCTACATGATGAGTGTGATGCGCACTGTCTGGGGAATGGACACGCTTAAAGATTTGACTCGGGGGAATGGGGGTGGGGGAGAGGATGGGTGTATACCTACATGATGAGTGCGATGTGCACTGTCTGGGGAATGGACACTCTTGAAGCTCAGACTCCGGGAGTTGGGAGGGGCATGGGCAATATATTTAACCAGAATGGTTGTACCCCCATAATAAGCTATAATAAATAAATAAATAAATAAATAAATAAAAAAAATAGACTTACAAATCATCCCGTTCTACCTCCATCTTTCTCTTATGATAAGTCTAATAGCATGACTATGTTGTACTATAATTTATCTTTTTAAAATTTTCCTTGATTGTTGTGAATTTTGTTGTTTATGATCCAAGATAGATTTTTAAATCTTTTACATATTTTTATAAATAGAAGAAATAATATCTCTAACATAGCCAGTATGTCCTATGAAAAAGCAATATTACTTCAGACTCCTATGGCAGACAACTGTTTCTACTTTAAAAGCCAAACGAAAAAAAAATGCTTATGGTACCATGAAGAGCTGGAATAAATATAATATTTTTCATGATGAGACTATGTAACTATTGGTCTCAATAAATACATTACTGTCCAAAGACTCACAGCTCATTAGAGAAACACTGTCAGTTTGTAAACAAGTATGAAAACTAGCAAGCTTAAAGGTCAACCTTGATCACTAGAATGATTTTAGTCAGATCCCAGGTATCCTAAGTCACAGGTAGAAACAAAAAATATGAATTGGGAGCTTTGTAAACGGGATGTTTTTTCATTGAATCTTTATTAAAAATAAAAATTTTTAAATGGAGATTATAACAATCACATTTATTTGTAAGCCATATGATCTATAGTAGACTGTCCTAGGCTTCTTGGGTGGAGGCTGAAAGCAGATATGATTAGCTCATTATAATTATTTCCATGAGAAATAACAAATGTTTGTCATTAGTAATTGTAAAACAAACCCAAAACAGTGGTATGGTTTATTAAAATTTGTATTTTTATAACACATTATTAAAGTAGGTAAAATAATGTAATTAGATTCCTTTCTTAGACTACAGCAGGGAGAATTTCATGATTTCAGGTCTTTGGTTGCTCTCTAATTTTCAAAATATTCTATAACTTAATATAAAGTATTTAGTTTTGAGTACACTTTTTTCTGAATGAATATTCCCCAGTATTCCTTAGAGCAATTGTGTCTTTCAATTTTTTGACAGATAAATGATAGAAAAATTACACTTTCAATTGTGATGTAGTATACATGCATAAGTGCTTATATGTATGCATAAAGATTTACACACACATACACACACACAATGACTTTATAAGGTGAAATATGCTCAAATTATTCTATTGTTTGCTATTTTATCATTTTAATTAATAATGCTATTATATTATTCATTATTAAGAAGACTTAAGAGGTATAATTAAGATTTTACAGCTTCTCAAATTAATTTTACCTACTTTACTAAGTTTGCAAAACATTCTCTTTGAGTATCTAAATCTGATATTTTCCATTTAATACTTAAGCGCATGTGGTTTGAAGCTAAGACAGTCAGAATTGTGTTTGAATACCAGTTCTCTCATATATTATCAATTTATTTCTGAGTTTCCTTTCTTATTTACAAACCTATGCTTTTAATAATTAACATTTGGATTTCTATGTATATTAAATTATATGATGCATGAAAAACACTAAATTGAAGAGTAAGTCAATAAATGTTAAATGATATTAATGCTGATGACTATGTTCCAAAATACAGCATTCCTTCTGCAAACAATTTTATCTGTGTTCTGTTGTTCCTCTTTTGCCTCATCATATATTTCTCCCTTTATTGTAGCCTTATTATTTTAATGACCATGATCTCATTGATAAGACTCATGTTCTCTGATTAAAATTATTTCTCTGTCAATTACATGATCATAATTTTTATTTTATTAGGTGATAAGAGCATTGTTAATAATGATAATCAAAAAATAATCTGATTAAAGAGAATTTTATGAAAAGCTACACATTTATGAACACACATAGTGATATTAAACACACATAAGTACTCTTTGGTGGACAACCAAAACTAATCTTTGCAACAGTGTGTTACACCCATCTGACAATTATTTTCCATGCTTCAAAAACCAGACACTCTATAATCTGTCCATTTTTTATAAATTAAAAAAATAGGTACATATTGAAAAATTTCAAAAATATTTCATTGAGGCTTGTTCAAATACTGATTAGGTAGTATTGCATTTTACAAATCCCCTACAAATCCTAATATTATGTTCTCTTTTTAAGTTCCACATTTAGGAGATGGAGATCTGCTTCTATGACAATGTAGTTTATGTCAGAGCAATCATTCTTTCAAGAATAACTAGAAAAGCTGAATATGAATTAAGAGTTTTTAAAAAGTTCTTTAAAGACAGTACAGAGTGTCCAACCAGGACAGTCAGGCCTTGAGGTGCCAAGATCAGAAAGAGTAAGGAAACACATTGAAACAATTCTGGGTTTTTATGTTTCTTTTATTTCTTGATGCATTGGTTGATTTCTTAGGCTTCTTTAACCTGGAATAATTATTTTGAGGTTAATCCATGCTGTTTCATGTGATTTTTAATTCCTTTCTTATTGCTTAGTAGTATTCTGTTGTATGAATATTCCAGCTTTTTATTCATTCACCTGTTGAAGGCTATTGGATTGTCTTCTGGTATTTGTCTATTGTCAGTAAAGAATAAAACTGATTTAAACATTTGGGGAAAATCTTTCTTTACAGAAATTTTTCCATATCATCTAAATTGTTAAATTATGGGCATGAAGTTGTTCATAATTGTCATTGGCAGACTTTAGGGTGGCCTCTCTGATTCTCACCTCCTGATGTTCTTGCCCTGTTCTCCTTCCTTTGTTGTGTGGGCAAGACCCTGTGACTTGTTTCTAGCAGATAAAGCATGGCAAAGTTGAAGAAATTTTGCAAATGTAGTATTCCCCTCACAAAGCTGCAACATGATCACTTCCTTCAGGTAGTAAAATGGGACAATCAGGATCACCTAATTCCCACCTTTGAGGGATTACTGCTTATTGTTTTTTCTTGCTTAGTGTCTACTGTCTTAAAAACCACTTTTCTCTATATATTTTTCATGGGTTTTTAGTTATTTCTTGTGGAAGGTAAAATCTGGTCCCCATTACACCATCTTGATCAGAGGCAGACATCCTCTTAAATATTTTGAAACATAAAATCTTTAGAGGATAACTTCTGTCCCTGGATCCTGCTTCTGAATTTTTACTATGGCTTTTCAAATAAATTCATAAAGCAATGATATGCCATATTATGAACATTTATAATTGTGTAGCATAGCAAACTTTCATTTTTATATTGGTTGGTTAAATATTTAAACTTTCACTAACCAATAATGAAAGTATACATTTTTTAAATTTTAATTTTTTAAATTGTAGATTGACTAACCATAGTTGTATATGTTAATAAGGTACAAAACGATGTTACAATTTATGAATACAATGTGGAAAAATTAAATCAGGCTAATTAACATATCCATCACCTCAAATACTTCTCATGTGTTTATGGTGAGAACATATGAAATTTACTCTCAGTGATGAAATGTAAAATACATTATTATTTACCATGCTGTGCAATATATTTCAAAGGGAAAAAACTCTATTTCTCTTGTCTAACTGAAGCTTTGTACCCTTTAACTGTCCATTACCCCCAAACCCGTCAACCACCATTCTACTTTCTGCTTCTTTGAGTCTGACAGTTTTAGATTCCACGTATAAGTGAGAACGTGCTGTATTTGCCTTTCTGTGCCTGGCTTTCTTTACTTAGCATAATCTTCTCTAATCCCATCTATGTTGTCACAAGTGACAAAATTTCTCTTTTATTAAGGCTGAATAGTATTCCATTATGCATATATACCACATTTCCTTTTTCCATTCATCTGTTGATAAACACGTAGGTTGGTTTCAGAACTTAGCTTTTGAGATTAGTGCTGCAATAAATATGAAAGCACAGTCATCTCTTTGATATACTTTTCAAACCTTTTGAGTAAATACCCAGAAGTGGGAATACTGGACTATATGGTAATTTTTTTAGTCTCTTTTGGGAACCTTCATATAGTTTTCCATAATGGCTGTGCTAATATACATTCCCACCAACAGTGTAAAAGTGTTCCCTTTTCTTCACAGAATGTATAGGATTTTATAGCTTTTTTCCCACCAATAACTCCTTTTATTGGTCCACTTCTTTTACTTGTTTTTTCTCAACTACAATACTTCTAACATCTTATTGAATTTTGTAATAGGTATCAGATGCCTCTGCTTGCTGCCTCCTCTCCTCTGTTGTTGATGTTGTACAGGGACGTAGGGGCCACAGAAGATGGATCTGCTTTCATCATACATTCCACATCTCAAAGACTGAAGACACAGCCAACCTTGATGACTGATATTTAGTGTTTCTGACTGATTTGGGACCCCCCAAACAAACAAAAATCTCTAGTACATTTCTATAGACAAAAATCAATTCTTCCAAATAACCTAACTCCTGTCATAGGAAATTTCCTAGAATACTCTTTTTATTGCCTCTTCTAGGAAAGATGAAAGATGAAAGACCGTTGTGGGACTGAGACTGTGATAACTGGCACCAAGGATTCAATGCTACAAATCCTGTTTAAGTCTCTTACCAGTGTAGTTTATTTCAGTGGTAGTAAATTGGGAGGAATAATGTAATACTGAGGAAATTCTGCAGGCTACGGTAATTAAGCTTCAGCTTCACTATTCTTTTAAGTTTATGTTTACCTATAGCTATAAAATTATAACCATTCTGTAATTTTTAATTTTATTCCAGGGAGATCTAGGTTTTCTATAAGCTATCATATGCAAAATTAACTAATAAATTATAGTTATTTGTATGCTAGAATATTTAACTAATTAATCAAATTATTATGAGCTTATGAATTTATGTTTATCATAGAGAAAATATCAACTAATAATAAAACCACTATGGTACCTAAAATGAAGGCTTGTAGAGAGTGCTCTTTATGGCAGCAAAAATAGTATATTCATGCTTGACATGAGGAAAATATTACCATGACTAGAATCCTTTTTCCTTTTTTCCTTTGTCCTTCCCTAAACATTACATATCAAGACTAAGGATTGTGCTTTATCCACAGGAAAGTTTGCTACAGGTGGGAAAAAATAAAAGGTATCAGAAAACAGAATTATTGGTTTCTCTGAAAATATCTACTTTTACCAACAGTTGACAATATTTCATTTTAATTAATGTCTAAATATTAAAAAATAATTTTAAAACAGTTTGTATGTGTCATTTACCATACCACTGAAAACTTGGACTTAAATATAGTTTTTTTTTAAACAGTGTTGAATTACTGCTATTCTATAAGCAGCATGTGTTGTTGACTAAATTTCAATGCATCTAAGGAAACCTGGTGGTTTACTAAGCCTGAAAGAATGTGACAAAATTGTCAAAATTCAAGATTTGTGTTTATAGGTATGCAGGGGGAATGACCAAATTTGTTGTATCTTAAATAAAAATTTTATCCTCACGTTTCTATAAGTCTTATCCTTTTGAAAAATAGTGATAAATAAAAAGCATTATTATGTAATTCTAAAATGTATTATATAATTATTTTGTTCATTCATTTTTTTAACTTTAAATAGTAATGTTATTCCCTGAAGATAGCAGACTTCATTTCAACATTACCTTCTTTAGCCCAACGTTCCTTGAAATAACAAAAGAAAACACTTTATGGAAATACTTTATGGAAAAAGAAGTGTGTCATCAGTGGAATAAATGTATTGAGGAGATATTATGTCACAGCCTAAAAAAATCCAAGTTTCAAAGATCTAAGTTTGAAGACAAAACTGAATGTTTTATATTTAACTCTCCAATTCATTTCCCTTTTGTTTTTTAATGTGTTGTAGTTTACAAAGTATAGCATAATACGGGAAACTAGTCAAATCATAATTGTACAGCTCAGTGAATTTTTACAAAATGAACTCACCCATGTAATCAGAGCCTAGAAAAGAATGCAGCTATTTCCACCATCCTAGCATAATTACTGTGTCTCCTTCTACTAACAACCCTCGCCAGCGTTAATGACTGCCCTTCTGAGGTGAAGTTGTGATATTACAGTTTGAATTTGTGTTCATTTTGTAAAAATTAATGATGCTAAGCATTTTTCATATATTTATTAGTCCTCCTAATATCCTCTTTTTGCATCTATATTCATAAACAGTATTGCTCTGCAGTTTCTTTTTTCTTGTAATGTATTTGTCTAAATTTGGATCAGTAATATTGGCCTAATAAAATGAATTAATAAGTGAACCTCTTCTTCAATTTTTTGAAGACTGTGAGAAGGATTGTTGTTAGTTCTTCTTTAAATATCTGATATAATTCACCTATGAAGTTAGCTGATTCTGACCTTTTCTAAACTGGTAGTTTTTTATTACTGATTTAATCTCTTTATTTGTGGAAGGTATGTTAATTTTTTTTATTTTCTTATGTTAAATTTCAGAACATTATGGGGTACAAACATTTTGGTTACATATATTGCTTTTGCATCACCCAAGCCAGAGCTACAAGTGTGCCCATCCCCCCAGACAGTGCACTATGCCTCCATTAGTTATAAATTTTATTTTCTATTTCTTCTTAAGCTTTGATAATCTGTTTGCTTTTAGAAACTTTTTTTTCCATCTATTTTGTTGACATACAATTATTCTAATCATTCTGTTTTAACTCTTTTTATTTCTATAAGTCATTAGTAATGTTTCTACATTCATTTATAATATTATTTATTTGCATCTTCCTTTGTTTTCTAAGTATAGCTAAAAGTTTACCAATTTTACTGATCTTTTCAAACAACCAATTTTGCTTTTGTTGATTTTTTGTATTATTTTCCTGTACTTAATTTTCTTTATCTTCTCTAATATCTTATTTCCTTCCTCTGGTAGCTTAGAGATTAATTTGCTTTTTTTGTTTGTCCCTTAAAAGTAAAGTTAAATTACAGATTTGATATCTTTCTTCTTTTTTTAATGTAGGCATTTATAGCTATACATTTCTTTCAGCACATTGCTCTTGCTGTAACCCAAAACTTTTAGTATATTGTGTTTACATTTTTATTCAACTTTGAGTATTTTCTAATTTCTCTTTTGTGATTTCTTCTTGGACATTTAAAAGTGTGCTGATTAATTTCCAAATATTTGTGAATTTTCCAATATTCCTTTGGTTATTGATTTCTAGGTTCCTTTCAATGTTATGGAAGACTCATTGTATGCAATAAATCATTTTTAAGTTATTGAGACTTGTTTTGTGGACTAACATATACTCTATCTGCAAGAATATTGCATGTGTGCTTGAGAAGAATGTGTATTTTACTATTTCAGGGCAGAATGTTGTGTGTGCCTGTTTATATATACATGTGTTACGTGTAGCTGATTTATGATAAAATGCTCTAGTTCTCGAATCCTCTATTTCCTTATTCCTCTCCTATAAAGGTGTTCTATCCATTACTCAACGTGGGGAATATTAACTTGAAAGCTCCAACTATTATTGTACAATAGTCTATTTTTCCCTTCAATTCTGTCAATGCTTTCTTCAAAATTTTGAAGCTCTCTTTTTGGATGTGCATGTGCTTACATTTGTCACATCTTCATGAATTGACATTTTCTCCTTATACAATGTCTTCTTTGTGTTTTCTCACAGTTTTTTAAAGTCTATTTTATTTGATATTAATACAGGTTGAGTACCTCTAATCTGAAAATCTAAAATTTGAAATGCTACAAAACCTAAAACTTTTTGATATTGACATGATGCTCAAAGGAAATGCTCATTGGAGCATTTCAGATTTGCAGATTAGCTGTGCTGAACTGGTAAGTATAATGCAATCATTCCCAAATCTGAAAAAAATCAGAAATCTGAAACACTTCTTGTCCTAAGCACTTTGGAGAATGGATAATTAACCTGTTTGGCATCTCTGGTTCCTTTTTGGTTATTATTTGCACAGATTATCTTTTTCCATCCTTTTACTTTCAGCCTATTTGTATCTTTGGCTCTACAGTGAATCTATTATAGCCATCATATAGTTAAAGCATGTGTTTTATTTTAATTCATCTGACTATCTCTGCTTTTTGATTGAGGAGTTTAACCATTTACATTTAAAGTAATTATTGATAGGGAAGAAATGACTTCTGACATTTTGCTGTTTTTTTTTTTTTTTTCTGTATGTCCTATACCTTTTTGCCTCTCCTTGTCTTTCTTTGTGTTTAAGATTCTGTAATGTATCATTTTGATTTCTTCTCATTTCTTTGTGTGTATTTTTAGATATTTTCATAGAGGTTACCATAAGAATTAAAATTAATGTGCTAAATTTTAGCAACCTAGTTTGAATTAATATTAAATTAGCCTCAACAGCATTCAAAAACTTTGTTCATATCTTTGTGTTTTTTCCCTTTATGTTGTTACTGTCACAATTTGTCTTTATACATTGTATGTGCCCATTAACATAACTTTATGATTATTGTTTTATGTATTTGTCTGTTTAATCATACAAGAAATAAACAGGTAAATTACAAATAAGAACAATACTGCTTTTTATATTAATATTTTCCTGCTTTATTTTCTTTATGTGCCACTTGAGTTACTGTTGTTTGTACTTTTATTTCAGCCTTAAAGACTCTTTTTAGTATTTCATAGAAGGTATATCTACTAATGACAAATACTTTCAACTTTTGTTTATTTGAAAATATCTTATGTCTTAATTTCTCCCTCATTTTTGAATATAGCTTTGCCAGATATAGAATTCTTAGTTGATAGGCCCTTCCTTTCTTCCTTCCTTTCCTCTTTCTTTCCTTCCTTATTTCACTCTTTCTTTCCTTTCTCTCTTCTCCTCTCTCTCTCTTCTTTCTTTCTGCACTTTAAAAATGCCATTCCATTTTTTCTGGTCTTCATGGTTTCTGATGATAGATATGCTGTTATTCTTATTGATCATCCTTTCTAAGTGATGAATTTCTTCTGTCTTGCTGTTTGCAAGATTCTATCTTTGTTTTCGATTTTCAAAAATTTGATTATAATGTGTCTTGGTGTGTATCTCTGTGTTTACTTTCTTGGAATTCACTAAGTTTCTTGGAATTGTATATTTGTGTGTTTTTTAAAAAATCAAATTTGGATAGCTTTTTTCATTACTTTTGGAAATATTATTTCTATAACTTCTCTTTCTCCTCCCCTTCTGGGATTCCAATTATGTGTATGTTGGTATGCATAATGGTGCCCAGTATATTCCTTAGGCTCTATTCATGTTTCTCCATTCTTTTTCCTTTCTGTTCCTCAAACTAACTATAGCTATCCTATCTTCAAATTCTCTGATACTTTCTTATACCTGCTCAAATCTGTTTTGAACCCCTCTAGCGAATTTTTCATTTCTGTTATTGTACATTTCAGCTCTAGAATTTCTGCTTAGTTATTGAAAAAAAAAATTCTGTCTCTTTTGATAGTCTCTATTTGCCATATATTGTTCTTCTGGCTTCTTTGAGCTCTTTGTTCATAGTTGTTTCCTTTAGCTCTTTGAGTGTATTTAAGATAGTTCATTTACAGTCTTTTTCTAGTAAGTCTAATATCTGCGCTTCCTTAGAGAAAGTTTCTTATTTTTTATGAGAATGAATCATAGTTTCTTATTTTGTTTCTTTGAATGCTTCATATTTCTCTATGCAATCTTAAATATTATAATAAGATAACTCTGAAGAAAAGATTTTTCTCTTTCCTCAGGCTTGATTTTACCGTTTTCTTTGGGCTGTACTTGTGTTTGTTTAGTGACCTTTTAAAATTATTTTTGTAAATTGTGTTTTATTTGTAAGCTCTGGTCTCTTAACTCTGTTTCATTATCTTATACTCAGCTAGTATTTTCATAGATTTCCTTGAATGCCAGCAGCCAAGAAAGAGAGGGGAGGGAGGGAAAGAGGGAAGGGGAGAGATGAGAGAGAGAGAGAAAGTTCTCTTAGTCTGTGAAAATTTTCTTGGAACTGGGGAAGTTCTTCAATTTTTAGCAAGTCTGTTTATAATTCTACTTTATGCTCACTCCCTACTTGCACTGAGGCTAGAGATCAGCCAGAAATAAAAGGTTAGGGTATTCCTTGGCCTTTTCTGAGTATTATTATTCCTTGGTTGCTAATATGGCTTCATGCATCTCATAGTATACATAGGTACTTTTGAATGCCCGAAGTTTCCAAAGAAACTCTCTTGCTAGCTCTTCCTCCTAGTGTTTAAGTGCTCTATAATTTTTTTAAACTCTTATCTTTTGCTCCAGGTGACGCACATTGTTCTTTGACTTACAAGGTTTTGAAAAATGCCTTCTACATTCCTGCTCTGAGGGAGTTCTTAGTTAGACAAAACAAAGACAAATGCCTTGTCTCAGTTCTTTGGATATAGACAAACACAATTCTTTGACCATATGTTCTCCTGTGCACCCTCCAGGAATGGGGATCTGCTTTCCACCAGGAAATATAGACTACTGTCTTCAAGACTACTGCAAAACTAGGGAGGGAAGTGGAGTAAAGACAAATAAAATTGCTATACAGTTTCCTATTGTCTTTAAGTTGCCTTTTTCTTGATAAAAATTTGCTTGGTTGTTATAAACATTTGACTGTTTTAGAGAGTCCTACAAAATTTATTCTGATAGTTTTTGCTTGTATATTCAATGTTTTTGCAGAGGAATAGGCTCTAGAAGTTACCTTCTCTGCCATTTTTGCTGATGTCATTCAGAGTATATATTTTTATTATTATATCTTATGCAGGACCCTCATATATAAAAAATAGTTATGCTTCTTTACATTGAAGCAGTTTAGAATGTGAAGGAGGAAATGGATTTCACACTACCTTTATACAGCCATCTCGTTTGCAGATTTGGGTTTGAGAATATTTCATTAAAAACCTGAGTACTCTTGATAAACTGTTTGAAAATCAGTGACATAAATCTATATACAAATAAGAAAAGTGAGGCCCAAAGACATGAACCAACATTTTCTACTACCATAGATAGGAAATGACAAACCCAGGACCCAGATCCAGGTATTTTGCCTCCTTCTATGTTCTTCCTTCCACAGTGCTTTTATGCTACCTTCTCTTATCTCTTTAATCAAGAACTATGGCACCAATTAGTGTCCATTTAATTTTGAAAATTAGAATATGAATGTAATGCTAGCTAAAAATAAATAATAAAATATATAATCAGTGACATATTATTAAGAGAATTCAGACAAGTAACAGATCATGAAATATTAAGCAAGTCAATAAGAATTAAATAGTTCTCTGAAATAAAAACTAAAGTTTAGTTGGCAATATTAGACAAGTTTGTACATCTATGTTGTCTAACTTTTTATCTTGTCTACATTTTACTGCCAAGTAATGCAAATATTAATACCTGGATTTTCCTGAAAAGGTTAGAATAATGAAATTCTGGGGCATTTAATACCCCAAAACTTCATGTGAAATCTCTGCAATTGTCAAAAAGATTCTATTCTTCTTTCAATTAACAACATGGATTTCCAAATCTTCATTTGTACTCACAAAGTTTCTGTGTTTATGATACAGCCCCCAACACACACACAAACACACACACATGCACACATCATTATCTCTTCTAATTATCAGAAATCTGTCAAAAAGCTTTAATGTATTAAAACTTTATACACCTATAATTATCTTGGCTTTCTCTGAACTTCAGTTAAAGTATTAATATTTGTATTATTTGTTATTGTTTATTGTCTATGTAAAGTTCTTGCTCCTTCATTTTAGTTTACTTGTTAACTAGTTAACTTGACAATATCAGGTACTTTATAAACATTATTTGCTGCCATGCTACTCCTGCTATTTCAATGCCATTTTTTTTTCCCAGAGTAATCAATGATGACATAGAGGAAAGTACATATAGAAGGTACTTGTTCATATATACATATGGGCATAGTCCTATATTACACATTTTTTTAAAAAAAGCAACATTTTTTCTTCCCACATCTTTATACACAGGCATTGAATTGGTGCATCATTTCATAAATCTCATTATGGATAATAATTTAAAACTGTTCATCTTGGTATTACATCTTGGTATAAATGTAATATGAGTGTTAAATTATTACAGGAAATTTTAAATGATTTCTACATTTATTTCAAAACCAGTGGACTTCTATTCTGTATGCCAAGAACTCTTTATCATCTTCTCTAACTTTTTTGCTTTATAATCATTTCTCAGACCACCTTAGTTCTCCACAAGTAATATGACATTATAAAAACTGTCTAAATACATATAAATGTACAAGATATTCACATTTCAATTCATTCTGAGATTGTAATAGCTCATTTTTCTAGGGATTTCATTGTCTGCTCAAAACCAGAACTCCGTCAAAATAGCTTTGCAACTGCTATTCAATATTCATTTGCTGAAAATGGTACAATGAGAATGCCACATGATGAAATGTTGTGCAGAAGGAACCAAATGTTCTATAACCCAAAGAGAAAAGCGAATTTTAAAAGAAATGCACTAAATGAATGGAAGCATGAATTTGCAAAGATTTCTGTAAGCATTCTGTATTGTGTCTCACCACTACTTTAAGTAGCAATGATTCACAAAGTGCTAATTTTTATGAATAGTGAAAAAAGCAGGTGTTCTGTATGAAGACTGATCTTTACTGCTCTTCTTAAGTTAATTACAGAAATAAAGCCCAGCTGCATATATACTCATAGTTTACAAGAAATTTTTGGGAAAGAATTTTGCTATTTACATAATGTATGTTACTAGTACTGATATAAAATAATGACTTTTTAAA
>JAQIFY010002877.1:0-12994 GCA_028533085.1 Varecia variegata | reverse complement strand
TTGCTGTCTGTCCTTCCATGGACTCTTTCTTTAGAAAAGCCAAACCAACCAACAAAACCAGAACCGCTGTCTCCTTGATCCACCTCCATTCATCTTTTCCTTAATGAGATATGGAAATTGAATACCTTAAAGATTTAATTTTTTAAATGTAATATGTTAGCATTTTAGTATGATTTAATTCCTATAATGAGGACTCAAATACAAACTACTTATCTAAATTTCTAAAAAACAGCACAGGAAAACTTTTACCTATGGCAGGGGTTCCTGAAGGCTCGTGTACATCAGAGTCCCCTGGGTGGCTTGCTAAACACAGATGCCTCCCCCACCACCCTGCCTACCCCCAGCATTTCTGACTCCATAGATCTGGGATGGGGCTAGAGAATTAACATTTCCAACAAGTTCTAAGGTGGTGCTGACGCTGCTCTGGGGGCCCTAATTTGAGGATTGCTGAAGTTCAAAAAACTATACTTCTTGGTGATGAGCCTACGATGCACGCGTTTTGTACTTACTTTGTCAAAGAAGAGCGGTGGTCCCAGCCACATTCCCCTACTGGAAACACTCCAGAAGGAGTTGAGGAGATTAGGTCCTATAGAGTTTTCTTTTAACTTCAGTTGACCCTTTAACAACACAGGTTCGAACTACTTGAGTCCACTTATACGAGGATTACTTTCAACCAAAGATGGATGCAAAATACAGTATTTTTGAGATGCAAACTCTGTGTAAAGGGACGGCCTATTTTTGTATATGTGGGTTCCACAGGGCCAATGGCAGGACTTGAGTATCTATGGATTTTAGTACCTGTGGGCGTCCTGGAACCAATCCTCCCGTATATGGAGGGGCTACTGTGTAGAGTTTCACATAAATACTAAATCTGCCACTTCCTCTCTCCTGGTGTTTGCTGGCAACTGTGAAGCAGTCTGGCCTAGCATCCAGCCCCCTCACCTCTTTTGTAAACTGCCTGTTTGTGCCAATTGTACAATTTTCTTTGAAGGCAGTCCTCTTATTGATTTGTAATTGCCCTCTTTATATAAAACAGGATGGTTAAATCTTTATCAGTTACATATGCCAAACATTTTTTTCCCACTGTGCCTTTTATCATGAATGTTGCTGATTTAGATTACTTATACATAGTTGATGTTAGTGGGGTCTTTCCCCATTGAATTTATTATGTTCTGTTGTGTTTGGCCAACCTCACAAACTCTCTGTTTATTTCTAAGGCAATTAACTTAGCCTAGTAAGGTGTATTAATGTCCCTCTTTTTAGGAAATCACATAGGATGGGAAGAAATAAGCAGTCATTGGAGTTCCACGTAACTCAGAGATTGCTTTACCCTCTGACCGGCTCTAAGACAATTCTTTGGTCAGCCTCTGACTCTGCTAAAAAAAAAAAAAAAAGAGTATTCAGTTGACTGTGTGCAAAGGAGCGCAAGGTGTTGAAGAAGAGGGAATGTGTATCATAATATTGTGGTATCTTGCCATAGTTACTAATGTTAAATACTAGAAGGCTGCCCAGAGACCATCTCTGTACTTAGTCACAGCATGTCACCACTATCTGTTGAATGGATTCTGGTCTTCCTGACAGATATCTAAACTAGACAGCCCACAGATTTAGGGAAAATGCAATTTGTTTTTATAGGCTTTTGTTGCAGTTTCTGGCCAACCTTGTCAGAATAAAAGGGCCTAGACCTAGACCATATACTCTGATGTTTTAGGTGACCCCACCATGTCTCTTTTCTAGGCCAAAGGTGTGAGGAGAGAGAGTGTGTTCATAAGCATGTGGTCCTGGTGCTTCTCCCTGCACCGTGGGAGTCAGGTCCTTTAGCAAACAACTGCCCGTAACAATGAAGGAAAGGAACCTGGGGCATGATTTTAAGAAAGATGGTATAAGAGGGATGGGAAGTTCTAAAGAACAAGAATCAGACAACATGGTCATAAATGACTCCAGTGAAGAAAAGTGGGAAGTATTAAAATAGCTCTTGATATATTAGAGGGGCTATTTGATAATCTCTGTTCTAAAATGGTAACTATGGAAGGGCATAGAAATAAAAATGAATAGCAAGAACCCATGTGAATATTAAGAAACAAATTGTGGTCCTAAATCAACTAAGGCTTGCGGAAATTCACAGGAAAAAAGGGCTGCTTCGGTAACGTTCAACACAAAGAGAGAAAGAGCCGAATAGATTAAGTTTTAAAAAACCACTGATTCCAAAATAGCCAAACAATCTATAAAAAGAAAGACAAAATTGGAGGACTCACACTTACTGATTTTAAAACTTACCACAAAGCTACAGTAATCCAGACAGTGCGGTACTGATGTAACAGTACCATTGATCAATGGAAAAGAATTGCCACTTCAGAAATAAACCCTTATAATTATGGTCAATTGATTTTCAATAAGGTTTCCATGACAATTTGATGGGGGGAAGAATAGTCTTTTCAAGAAATGGTGCAGGAACAACTGAATATCCACATACAAAAAATGAATTTGGACCCCTACTTCATATCATAACAGAAATTAAGTCAAAATGGATCAAAGAGCTAGCTATAAGAGCTAACTATAAAACTCCTAGAAGAAAGCATAGGGGTAAATCTTCATTGCTTTGGATTAGGCACTCATTTCTTAGATAGGACACCAAAAATACAAGTGAGAAAATATAAATAATTGGGCTTCATCAAAATTAAAATCTTTTGTGCTTCAAAGGATACTATCAAGAAAGTAAAAAGACAACCCAGAGAATGGGAGAAAATATTTGCAAATCATAAGAGGGCAAATAACCCAATTGAAAAATGAGCAAAGGATTTGAATAGACATTTCTGCAGAGTAGATACACAAATGGAAAATACATAAAATATGTTTGAAATCCTTAGTTATCAGGGAACTGCAAAATCAAAGCCACAATGAGATACTGGTTTCTATCCACTAGGATGGCTAGAATCAAAAAGTCAGACAATAACAAGTGTTAGCAAGGATGTGGAGATATTGGAATCCTTGTACACTGTTGGTGGGAATGTAAAATAGTACAACCACCTTGGAAGACAGTCCAACATTTCCTTAATTAAGGGTAGAATTGCCATATGACCTAGCAATTCCACTCCTATGTATATACCTAAGAGAAATGAAAACAAATGTCCACACAAAACTTATATGTAAATGTTTATAGTAACATTATTCATCCTCACACAAAGGTGGAAACAATCCAAATGTCTATCAGTTAATGAATAAACAAAATGTGGTATATTCATACAATTAAATATTATTTAGCCATTAAAAATGTACTGATACATGTTATAACATGCATATACCTTGAAAACATTGTGCTAAATGAAAGAAGCCATTTATAAAAGATCACATATAATTCCATTCATATGAAAATCAAGAATAGGGAAATCTATGGAGACAGAAAGTAATCTAGTTGCTTAGGGATGGGAGTAGGGAAAAGGGGAGGAGAAATAGAGATGGAATGATATTTAGCTCTATAAGGGCACAGGGTTTCTTTTTGAGGTGATGAAAATGTTCTAAACTCACTGTAGGGATGGTTACACGTATCTGCGAATATGCTGTTGAATTGTGCACTCCAAATTGTTTCTGTTTCACCTTTATCTCATCTTGCCACAGTGTGGCCAGTAGCCAACTGGTATCCTCTTTTTTGACAGCAAAGTGATCTGAACATTCAAGTCTTTTCTTATGCATATATGACACAGAGTTGAATAGACTTTTGTTTTAATGACAACTGAAGGCTGTTTACTATTCAGTAATTACTGAATTACTAAAGGAAACTATAATTTTGTGTTCAAAAATTAAAATCAATGCATTGCCAGGGTTCATATTCAATATTCCATTGCTAAGTTTGGCTTCTTAATAAACTTGCCAACCTTTGTGAAGCTCCTATTGTTTATACACTTATTTTTTTTTTGCTTTTAAATTATTAATTATTGTTAGTTTTGCAGTTTAATTTGTTTTAGATTGCTTGGTTAACCCTAACCCTAGACTGCAGAGGTGTATGTTTGGCTTAGCAATATTTTGGGTCTTTGATGTTTCACTATAAAGCATACATGACCTAAGCTAAAGCACATATTTTCCTAAGACGTTCTTATGCAGGGTCACTTCCTTGGTGGTATGTGATGACTGAATCTGCTATTTAAATAACTTGCATCTCACTCTCACAGTACGAGTAACACTATTACTGTATTGATGATTCTGTGCAGTTTCTGGGGCCTCAGGGCGAGGAGTAGGGCAAGGTGAATGAGGCCCTCACTCCCAGGGTCACGTAGGTCCTGATCCTGAAAGCAAATGCCTTCTTGAATTTTACACCCTAGGTGCTTCGCTTGTCTCATCTTAGTCTTGATCCTGTGGTTTATTATAAAATCCTACTTATAAGATCATGAAGAAAATAAGTTATTCATGAAGGCTGGTAATATATATGAATTTCAGAGTCTATTTCTCCAATTCTTCGTTAAGGAATTTGGGAATGAGGAGGGAAGGTGGGTACAATCTAATCACATTTGTCCTTAAAAACAGAGAAACCTTCTGCTGTGGTCAGGGGGAGATGTGGCTAGGGAAGAATGGTCAGAGAGATGCAATGTTGCTGGTTTGGACATGGAGAAAGGTGACCATGAGCCAAAGAATGTGTTTGGCCTCTAGGAGCTAGAAAAGGCAAGGGAACAGATACTCCTTAGACCCTCCAGTTGGGAATACAGCCCTGCCGACACTGTGACTTTAGCCCAGTGACAGCCATGTCAGACTTCTGACCTATAGAACTATAAGATAATAAATTTGTGTTGTTTTAAGCCACTGAGTTTTTGGTAATTTGTTATAGCAGCCATATGAAACTAATATACAACCTGAGATAACTGAACGTATTATAATAAGTATATATCTTTTCCATCTTTTTTTTTTTTTTGAGACAGAGTCTTGCTCTGTCACCCAAGCTAGAGTGCAGTGCTGTCATCATAGTTCACTGTACTCTCAAACCTCCTGGGCTCAAGTGATCCTACTGCCTCAGCCTCCTAAGTAGCTGGGACTACAAGTGTGTGCCACCATGCCCAGCTAATTTTTTTCTATGTTTTATGGAGATGGGGTCTCACTCTTACCTCAGGCTGGTCTCAAACTCCTGACCTCAACTGTTCCTCCTGCTTCAGCCTCCCAGAGTGCTAGGATTACAAGTGTAAGCCACCATGTCCTACCTTTTCTCAGTCTTTATGTATTGTAGCTTGGTGGGATGAGGGGTGGGGATCTGGCTTTACAGTTTGAAGTACAAAGTGCAGCTCCTGAATCCCCACTTATTCTGATGAGCAGAACAAGTTGTTTTCAGGCTAAAGGACCCTGGGACCTCTCCTTGAAGCTTCAGTGTCAGCTGTGATGCTGAAGTTGTGGCCACCAAAGCTGTGAACTGGAGGTTGTTGCTAAAACTCAAAGCCATGTGGAAACGTGCCTTTGTTCTAGTAGAAGCCAAAATTCACTCCTATTTGCTGAAACCCAGATTATCTGCAGAGATGTAATTAGATCAAATCATTGCTCTGGTCCCTGCAATCACAGCTCGCAGAGTTTCTTTCCCAGGTGGCAAGACCCCAGGACCTCTCTTTGAATGACAGAGAGGACCTAGCAAAGAAATTTAGAAAATCATGTTTAAGAGCTAAATAAAAATTTGAATCTTCTGATTGAAAGTGCCTATTGAGTGCCAAACAGATGAATCTTTTAAAAATCCACACATTAGATCCTTCCTGATGATATTTCAAGTCTTCAAAGTCAAAGAAAAAAATCATAAAAGATTCTGAAGGGAGAGAACAGATAATCTGGACAGAAAAAAGATCTCATTGGTAACAGATTCCTCAACAATGCTTGATACTAAAAGTGATCAAGCAAAGTTCCAAGGGAAATTATTTTCAATTCAGAATTATCTGCCCAACTAATCTATCACTCAGGAGTGAAAACAAATGCAAGAACTCAAATAGTTGGCCACACCTTCAGAACATTTATTAAATAATTACTCAAGGATGTACTCTAATTGTATAAAATATTAATTTAAGAAGGAGATAAATGGAATATAAGAAAAAATATCAAGCTGAGAAATAAGCTAAAATTCATAGTTAAATCTGAGTAGTTGTTGATGACATTGCTTTGAAGCAATGTGAAGAAATTGCCTAAAAATTGCCTAAAAAGTAGAGGCAAAGATTGGATAAAAAGAATGTATCCTCTCTTCCTGACCTAATTTCTAGTTATGACTGAAAAGATCTTTTTCCAATTCTTATAACATTTTTCTTTTTCTTACCTTATTGAGCTGACTATAATTTCCTTTAATGTGTTGAATATAAGAGTGATAATGGCATCCTTATTAAAGACTTTCAGTAAAATGCTTCTGAGATTTTTACCTTTAAGAATAACATTGTGTGCAGTAGAGTTTTGGTAGGTAGTTATAAATTCAGCTTCTCTCTGAGTTTCCTCATTTAGCCTCTTCTCCTTTGCTTCTTTGGAACCAAACCAGGTCCATAGACATTCTTGCTGCCAGTTCATGCACCCTGATCTCATTGGTATAAAAAGGGGGGATTTTTGATTTTGCCCCTCTGGGAGTTTCCCCTCATCTTGGAGAAATCTCCTTTGCTGGCTCTTTCTGAGATTTGTAGAAGTGTCTCCTTTTTGCTTCTTCCCACACACACCACTGTTTGATCTTCATTGCTTTGGAAGACCTTCCACATACTTTGTGGTTTAGAGTTTCAGTTTCTTTAATTTCATCAAAGTTAGAGTTTCTAGTTCTCATTCCTCATGTGGCCTTTGGGTATTATCCATGAAAGAAGAATAATAATGAAACTTTTTATTGATGTCCTCCAACAAAAATCACAGCAGAATTCTTATCAGAACTTTCCAAACTGCTCCTAGTACTCACTGGCAAGTGTAAGGACCAAAACCAGCCAAGAACATTGTGAGCATAATAATGGAAATGATGATATTACTATTAGAAAAGTAAACCAATAGAAAACAATAGCTTAGAAACTGACCCAAGGAACTTAGAATGAGAAAGAAAAAGCACTAGAAATCAGCACTATTTGATAAATGGTGTTGAAACATTGCCTATCCAAATGAATAAAGATAATATTAATAAATAACTTAGCCCCCCCATTCCAATACTGTTGCATTGGGGATTAAGTTTCCAACACGTGAACTTTGGGGAACACATTCAAATCATAGCACCATCCGTTTGACTGTATTTGCTCTGTGAATTTGGAGGCCAGGCCATCTGCAGAAAGTGAGGTTGGCAGGGGAAGCTGGGTGTTTGAGAAGAGTGGAGAAAGTTCGAGGTAATCATTGCTGGTAGTGGAAAAGTGCTGAGGGGGCCTGCGGCCTCGGGGCCACATGTGGCCTTCTGGATCCTTGAGTGCAGCCCCTCGACCGAATCCAGACTTCACAGAATAAATCCACACTCGGTGATCCTGGAGGGCCACATGTGGCCTTGAGGCCGCAGGGTCCCCAGCGCCGGCTGGGTGGTATGAGGGCCCAGGGAAAGCAGTAGGCTGTGAACATACAGTGATCGTGTTCTGCTTGGTTGTGCAATTTCTGTGATAGAACTCAGCAGTCTCAGCCTAGGAACAGAAAACAGAGATGGTGAAGATCTGAATTTGTTCCAGGACTGTGGATTTCTACATGGGTGTAAGCAAAAGACAAAGGTTCAAAACTCTGAGAGTGTTGGCAAAACAGAGGTATCATGTGTGGCAAGGAAAATGAAGCTAGAAAGAGACGAATGGAGGACAAAGGAGAAGGAGTAAAAATGTGTAAAACAAGCGCGGGGTGGTGGTTAGTTAGGCAAGCTGCAAGGAGATGAAGGAAGTGATGGGTTGAATCATTGTTCTCTAGGGTAATAGGCAGATTTGGGGGAAGACTACATAAAAGTTTCCTTTGACGTGATAACATCCTGAAACTAGAAATGTCAGATTGTCTTAGAAATGGAAAGATTTACTCTGCTGTCATGAAATGGAGCCAGAAGTAATTGCTGCATGTCAAATAGTCTGGTTTGAATCTTCATTCTACTGCTTGTTAGCTGTGTGACAGTGTCTGCATCTGTAAAAGAAAAGAATCATCCTAGGGCCTGTGTCGTGGGATGGTTGTGATGATCAACTGAAATGCTATAAAAAGCACTTAGCACAGTGCCTGGCACTTACCAAGAATTCAACAAATGTTAATTATGGATATTGTGGCTGATGTTATTACAGATTGAGTATCCCTTATCCAAAACACTTGGGACCAGATGTGTTTCAGGTTTCAAATTTTTTCAGATTTTGGAACATTTGCATTGTACTTACCGTTTGAGTATTGGAGATCCAAAATGCTTCAATGAGCATTTCCTTTGAGCATCATGTCAATGCTCAAAAAGTTTTGGATTTTGGGTTTTAATTATGGATTATGGATCCAAATCATTATTTCAAGTCCCTCTGATCTAACAACAGTCTTGGGTCTCGCATGCGACTCTTTTGTACGTATCCCGCTGATCCTGAATAACTCTAATTTCTCTCTGAACATGAACATGAATTCTACGGCGTCTCACGGACCTTATAGTTAACACTTAACTGCAGACATGGTCCCACAGCCTCGTAATCGTCATGGCTCTAGTGTGTGAAATGTTGGGTTGTAAATTTTCCCATCAATGAGATTACTAGCACAAAATTGAATTTAATATTTAAACATTCAAATATAATTTAATATACTATTAATAATAAAGAGCTGTTATTATTCAAATGCTTACTATTGCCTCTAAGGAAGTACATTCACTCAAAAGTAAACATTTATTTTTTTATTTTCATTTTTAGAGCCCAACTATAACATGGTAAATAGTAAACATTTAATTTAACCATGTCTAAGGAAATTAGGGCTTGAATAAAACTTAATCTCTTCTAAAAGGTTCCCAACCTAGGTATGAAGAGAAACAGACCTTAAATGTAATATGATAAATCCAATCATAGAGAAGTGACAAAAGTGATATGGGAGTAGAGAGAAAATGATTATTTTGCCCAGGAGAGTCAGAGAAATGAACCCCTGTCCTTAGCTCTGTCCTTTTTGTTTGTTTGGTTGGTTTTTTTGAGACAGAGTCTTACTCTGTTGCCCAGGCTAGAGTGCCGTGGCGTCAGCCTTGCTCACAGCAACCTCAAACTCCTGGGCTCAAGCGATCCTCCTGCCTCAGCCTCCCGAGTAGCTGGGACTACAGGTATGCGCCACCATGCCCGGCTAATTTTTTTTTTCTATATACATTTTTAGCTGTCCATATAATTTATTTCTATTTTTAATAGAGACGTAGTCTCGCTCTTGCTCAGGGTGGTCTCGAACTCCTGAGCTCAAACGATCCACCTGCCTTGGCCTCCCAGAGTGCTAGGATTACAGGTGTGAGCCACCACGCCTGGCCTGATCTGTTTATTTTAAGCCTACTCAGATATCTCCTCTGTGGAACCTTCTCTGGCTCGGGCAGTGGGCTGTGAATGGAGAGGAAGGATCTGATCCGAGGGATGCTCCTGGTTTAGAAACTAACTGGAATGTGGGAGTCAATGGAAAGGGAAGAATGCTGGACGTCTCGGAGGATTCTGCCTTGGATGAAGATGACTGAGTCAAGGAGGGAGAGGAGTTTGGGAGTGAGTGGGTGGATCCTCCCATTCAGGGGGCAGTTAAAAGAAATTTATCTGTCTGAAGCCAGTTATTAACTGCAGTGTACCTAAAAGGGAGACAACCAGACATCATGTGCGTTGTGATCCCCATGCAATACAGAGCCCTCGGTACCACCCAGAGAGTCCTCTTGCCCCCCTGGCTAATTAACCCTTAATGTACTCAAGTGTTTCCATCTAATTTCCAGTCTACAGGAAATATGTGGGATAGAGAAACAAGTTAAAATCAAAACAAAGTGTCCAACCAAATATTGGATGTGGGATATTCTACAAGACAGAAAATCTGTTCTAGAAGAAAAGAACTTCAGAGAGATTTAAGAGAGATGAACAAATTCGATGAGTGAAACTTGTTCATATCCTTATTTCAGTAAAGCAACTGTATAAATTTTTTTAGACAATTAGAGAAATTTGAACTTTAATTGGGAATTCAATTACAGATGGTCCCCAACTTGCGACGGTTTGACTTAGGATTTTTTGACTTTAAGATGGTGCAAAAGCAATATGCAGTCAGTAGAAACCGTACTTTGAGTAGCCATACAACCATTCTGTTCCTCACTTTCATACAGTATTCAGAGATAGTCAACACTTTATTATAAAATAAGCTTTGTATTAGATGATTTTGGCCAACTGTAGGCTAATGTAAGGGTTCGGAGCACATTTTAGGTAGGCTAGGCTAAGCTATGATGTTCAGTAGGTTACGTGTATTAAATGAATTTTTGACTGAATATATTCAATTTATTATGGGTTTATCAGGATGTTGCCTCATTGTAAGTCTAAGAGCATCTGTATATTAAAAGGCTGTTGTTCATTTTGTTGCAGGTGATAATGGCATTATATTGGTTGAGAAATGTCTATTTTTTTTCTTTTAAGACGCACACTGAAGCATTTAGGGGATGAAACGACATAAAGGCCTAACTTTGCTTTAAAATGTTCCAGTTAAAAAAAATGTGGAGCACAATAAATGAAACAAATATAGCATTATTATATGGATGATTGTGAAAGTTGATGGATAGGCTTATGCGTGTTCATTGTACTCTATTTTTAAAGTATATTTGGAAATTTTTTATTAAAACATTAAAAATAAATTGCATCATAAAAAATACATATTTGGAACTGGGGAGCGAAGGTAGGGCTTGTGATAGAAATATAGATTAGAGAAGCTGCCCCAAGGCAGAGTTCTTGGTGTACATGACATGCTGGTACTGCTGGAAGTGGATGGCTGCATCTTTAGAGCACCCATCAGGGTGACCCTGAAGGACAATGGTGAAGGAAATTCTCCAATAGTCAGGACTTTGGAAGTCTACTTTGGAGAGAGAGTTGACCAGGCCTGTGGCTCTACATGCATTACAAGGCAGTTGGTCTGGATGTTAGAGACTTGGCAGGAACAGGATTGGAAGATTGGTGACTAGGAAGTCTGGAGAAGAGGTGCGTGGATGGATCTCTCAGGGTGGGCACAGACTGTGAAGATATTTGTGTCCCATGGGACTGCTCACCAAACAGCACACACTACAGAGGGAACTCTTAATTATCAGGTGAAGCAAATGACACACTGTGTCTATCAGCTACTTTCCCCAGTCACCCCAGTGCTTCCTCAATGGGCCCATGAACAAAGTGGCTATGGTGGCAGGGAGAGACATTATGCATGGGCTCAATAATATGGACTTCCCATTGCCAAGGCTAACTTGCCAATGCTACTGCTGAGTGCCTAATCTGCTAACAGCAGAGACCAACACTGAACACCGAAATGGCAGTTTTCTAAGGGGACCAGCCAGTTATCAGGTGGCAGGTTGATTACATTGGACCTTATTCATCATTGAAGGAGTAGAGATTTGCCTTCACTGAAACAGACACACATTCTGAATGTAGATTTGCCTTCCCTGCCCACAGTCCTTCTGCTAGCACCACCATCCGTTGACTCACAAAATGACTTGTTTATGATCAAGTAGTTGTGTATAATGATCAGAGAACTCAGTTCTGATCTTTCTTATCAAGGAACTCATTTGGTACAAAGGATATATGTCAGTTGGCTCATGTCCATATAATTAACCAGTCTCACCATAAATTTCAGTAACTGGAAGTGTTTGGCCTAGTTGAAATTGTAATGGTATACTGAAGGTTCGGTTCTAGCTCCATTTGAGAGACAACTCCCTGAAAGAATAGAGTTTTCTCTCTTCACAGTAGACTACCAAATATACTACTGAAGTTCTGCCTATTGGAGGATTTTCCTTCACTACAACCCTTGGATGCAATATATGCATTGTCTGGGGATGCAGTATATGCTTTGAACCTGAGATCATTGTGTGGCGCTGTCTTCTCCATAGCCAGAGCACATGGGTCTGGAAATCAAGGACTGGAAGTGGGTGTGGCTCCACTGTTATTGTACTTAATATCCCACTCACAGAGTTTTTGCTTTCTATACTCACAACTTTGAACTCTACTGATCTGAAGGTCTTAGTTTCCGATGGGAGATGGGAAAATGCTATCATCAGGGGGCACCACACTGGATCTATTGAATGCAAAGATGAAATTGCTGCTGGCTATTCTGAACTACTCATACCACTTAATCCATAGGGAGAAATAAGAGTAACTGTACTGGCTGGTGATTGATCCAAATCTCCAACAGGAAATTGCACACTCAGTGAAGGCAAGGTGAACTGTGAAACCCAGGGAATTCTTTGGAGGATACCTCTTGGTACTTCCATGCTCAATAGTGAAGGTTAATAGAAAACTACAGCAACCAAAAAGAAGCAAGACTATTGAAGACCCATACACTACAGGACAGATTGTCTGTGTCACCCTACCAGGTTAAGAAGCTTGACCAGCTGATATCTTGCTGAAGCAAGGAAAACATGAAATCAGCAGTAGAACAAGAAAGTCATAGATGTGACTTAACAACCTTGTGGCCAATTATAAAAGTGAGGACTGTAGCATCTTTCCATATTTTCTTTTTGCTTATGTATATTTATATATGCTAACCATTTCTCATCTCTTTTCTTCCCATTATTGTATATATCAGTTGTAGGATATTAACTTTATGGTTTATTCTTTAGGTAACAGAATATTCAGTTGGACTGTGACTGCATTTGAAAATAGTTGATATAGCCAGTGTGGAAGCAATGACTGTTGAGACTGGGTGTCTCCTAATTTGGGGGAAAGTATGAGAATTCTTAGTTATACAAAGCGTAGATGTGTCTCAGGTGGAAACAGATTTGTTTTGTTGTTATGTGGCAGTTCAGATGAGTGTAGGGGCACAAATGGGAACTGAATAGCCAAAGAGCTGGGCTGTGCCGGTTATCAATTTATTGCCGTTCAGCTCTAAATGCATCCTCCTTTGTCACACTGGAGCTGGATCCTGT
>JAQIFY010002876.1:0-12995 GCA_028533085.1 Varecia variegata | reverse complement strand
AATTTTGAACGTGGTCGTAAGAAGAGTAATTTGAAGAAAGACAAGAAAAGCAGAGATTTAAAAATGGAAATTCATAGTAATAAAGATTATAACAATACAATAAACAAATACAATAATAATAATATACAGTTCTGAAGAGCACAGAGTGAATCATGCCATCTGAAAATGCCACCAAAATTCATATGTCAAAGCCTTAACCCCCGCATGTGATTACATTGGAGAGAAGGCTTCAAGAAGGCAGTTGAGGTTAAATGAAGTCTTAAGGGTGGAGCCCTAATCCAATAGAACTGGTGCCCATACAAGAAGAGACCCTCGAGAGCTTGCTCCTTCTCACTCTCTCCCCACAGTGAGAAGGCAGCTGGGCCAGGAAGAGACCCCTCACCGGAACCCGACCCTCTGGGCACTCTAATTCCAGACTTCCAGCCTCCAGAATTGTGAGAACATAGATTTCTGTTGTTTAGGCCACCCAGTTTATGGTAGTTTGTTATGGCAGCCCAAGCAGACTAATTCACCCATTTTCTACAACAAAAAATAAGCAGTAAGAAGAAAAGTAATTGACAAATGGGTGCACTGTTGAATATGTGACAAGAGGATCAGTGTCAACATCATGCAGCCCTTAACCCGTCAGGAGGTGGTTCCAGGATTTACCTAAGGTGGTCCTGTTGCTGGAGGAAGGCAGGAAATGCCAGTCACATTTTAATCCGCACATCATGAGCTCAAGTGGTAGCAGGTGTGAATATACTGCAGCTGCTGACAAGTGCCCTTGGGATCACCAAGGAGGGGCGTTTGTTTCCTTAATGGACTTGCAAATGTAAATGGAAAGATGCCCTTTGGAACCAGAACCTGTAAGCTTGTTAAAATGCAGATTCTCAGGCCATCTCAACCCTACCCAATCAGAATGTGCATTTTACCGAGATCCTCAAGAGATTCATATGCACAGTGAAGTCTGAGAGGTGCCACTTTACAACTTGGCAAAAAGGAGAAGAGTAAGCATGGTTCTGAAACTTCAAAGGACCGTCTCAGCTTTCTGTTTGTTGGAAATGCGTGCCTTACTCTGGACTTGTGAATACTGAGGCTGAACAATGGAGCTTTTGGAAACTAACCTGTTCATACGTAAAAGAATTTCTAAGGTTCTGGCCGGCACGGTGGCTCACGCCTGTAATCCTAGCACTCTGGGAGACCGAGGTGGGAGGATCGCTCAAGGTCAGGAGTTCAAGACCAGCCTGAGCAACAGCGAGATCCCATCTCTACTAAAAATAGAAAGAAATTAGCTGGACAACTAAAAATATATAGAAAAAATTAGCCAGGCATGGTGGCACATGCCTGTAGTCCCAGCTACTCGGGAGGCTGAGACAGAAAGATCGCTTAAGCCCAGGAGTTTGAGGTTGCTGTGAGCTAGGCTGACGCCACAGCACTCTAGCCCAGAAACAGAGTGAGACTCTGTCTCAAAAAAAAAAAAAAAAAGTAATAATTTCTAAGGTTCTAAAAATGGGTTCTATATCCCACTTGACTTCTGAAACACATTCACGGCATAATTTAATATTTCTTTGTGATTGACGGACAATGCTATGGATATCTGTTTTGGTCCTTATATTTAGTGATGTTCTAAGAAGCTATCAAGTTATATAGCAGGTGTTCCTTCATTCTATTCCCTTTGGAATACCAGGGTATAAATTCTCAGATGGCAGAGACTCGTGGCCTATGTTTATCATATTCCCAGTGGAATACATAAAGTTGTTTAATTTAACTAATTGCATTGGACTACTGCGCATTTTTATTTTTATTTTTTTATTTTTATTTTTTTACAGCCATGGAGAACTGAGCATTTTTAATTCTTCCATTTTCCAATTTTCTTGTCTTTCCTGTGCTTATTCTGCCAACTAATAGTGATTGCTGCTCTCAACTTACCTATCTTAACAGCATTTCTTTCCCCTGCTTTGTGATTCATTGTTTCGAAACTGCTGTAGGCTGCATAAGTGGATAACTACAAAAATCACAGCGTGTCTAAAATCATAGCCAAATAGTCCATGTGAGAACGTGAGAGAATTTCCTGTAAGTGTATGGACTTTTGTGCATAGGTTGACTATGTGGTAATTATTTGCCTAATAATTCCATCCTTTTTTTTGAGAATCTTAAGTTTGTATCTTAGATAGTTGAGACTTACATGATAGTTAAATGACATCAATATAAATAATCAAATAATATAGAGGTCAGTGAAATTAATTCTTCTCATGATAATGAGTGGTGAAACTCAAATTGGAATGCCATAATGGAAAACAGAAACAAGGATTCACAAGGAGCACAGAGTGAAAAAATAATAAATAGCAAGTTTTTTTAAATCAAGAAATCCAGGCCGGGCGTGATGGTTCATGCCTGTAATCCTAGCACTCTGGGAGGCCGAGGTGGGTGGACTGTTTGAGCTCAGGAGTTTGAGACCAGCCTGAGCAAGAGCGAGACCCCGACTCTACTAAAAATAGAAAAAAATTAATTATCTGGCCAACTAAAAATATATAGAGAAAAAATTAGCCGGGCATGGTGGCACATGCCTGTAGTCCCAGCTACCTGGGAGGCTGAGGCAGGAGGATCGCTTGAGCCCAGGAGTTTGAGGTTGCTGTGAGCTAGGCTGATGACATGGCACTCTAGCCCGGGCAACAGAGTGAGGCTCTGTCTCAAAAAACAAAACAAAACAAAACAAATATAAGTCTATAGGAATATATGTAAAAGATCCTGCATATCTTTGAGGACAGATTGTATCTTATTCATCTTTGTATCCCCAACACCTATCCTGCTAAAAATATAACAAATTTGTAAACAGATCAGACAAAGGAGGAGAAAGAAGAAAAGTGTTTCTTTGTACTGGGAGGCGGACACCTAACAGAGAATGCCACTAACAGAGAAAGGGTGCTCTACAAGGGTCAAACGTGGTTTAAAACTAGAGAATAAAATCTTGGCAGAGGAATATGGGAAGTCAGGCTACAATAGAGAAAGAACTAGCATTTCTTGAGACAGAGACAGATGTTCAGTTGCCCAAGGTTTCCACAACTTCTGTTATAGGGATCACGAGTTCTAAGTTGGGGATGACAAATAGTGGCACCTGTGTCACAATTTGACACTCATCAAAAACTTCTCTTCTGCATGCATGGCAGGGATTAATTTCAATTATAGTTCTTTCCCACTTGTCACAGACTAGGCCTCAGCATCTGTCTCAACACTGCACATCAAAGAATCGGAGTTGACACAGGAACTATAATATTTGGCATTCATGATACTATAATGACAAATTTACAAAAGATCACTTTTATGGGTTTGCAAAAGATTAGAGAGATGTCCTGAAAAAACAAGCACCATCATCTCCCAAAGTAAGAAAGAATGAACCAATTCAGCTTAACTTTGTAATTCAAAAGCAGTGGTTCTCAAACTTCCTTGTGCATCAGAGTCTCCTGGAGAGCCTGTTGCTGGGACCCCAGGTCCCGAGTTTCTCATTCAGTAAATCTGGGGTTGGCCCTGAAATTTGCATTTCAAAAGCTTTGAGATCCACCGGTCTAACCAATACTGGAACAAATTCTAAATATGTAAAACTGGAAATACTTTGACAAGCAAAATAATTATCATAGTATAGCTTTGTGAAGAAAAATGTAAATTAAGCCAGTAGAGTGGGTTACAGGGAATAGAGCAAAGTTTGTGGAACTAAATAGACCTTTGTTTGATCTTTGGTTTTGCTAATTATAAATACAAGTTCATGATTTTTACTAAGATTGCTTGAACTTTATAAGCCTTAGTTTCCTCACTAGTAAAATGGGGACACAAAAAATATCCAACAGAAAATTATTGAGGACTTGATAAAAAAATATATATCTAAAATTACAAGCACAATGCCTAGTACATGGTAAGTATTCATTTAATCCTTAATCCTTTTCTTCACTGACAGCTGTAATGGAAATTAAAGCAACAGAGTGAAATAACATATTTTTATAAAAGTTGTAGGGTTTGTCATGTAAAAGAATGTAAGGGAGGAAAAATATCTTTTCATTCTACCCTTCTAGGTTCTCCGCTGGGGTCCCCATAACAAAAGACAGATTAGCAAAAGAAAAGCATACAAATGTATTTAATAAAAGTTCTGTATGACACTGGAGTCTTCATAAGGAAATGAAGAAACCTGAGTTAAACCTCAATGTTTTATTCTAGGTGTGATGAAGAGTAGAGAGTCATGGAAAAATGTGATAGGACAAAAAGAGGTGTGAGCTAACAGTGGTAAAGTAAGAGAAATCTAGCCAGGCCTGTTCATTTAGGCCTTCAGAGGTAAGAATGCTTCTTTCCTTGAGGTACAGGGAGGACACCTCCCATGTGAAACTCTTAATGACCTGCTTCAGGGGAAGATCAGAATCCTTCCTGCACCTGCCACTTCTCAAATTCCTTCAGCTTAGAAGATTTAATATGCCAAGGTGTCATATTTGGGGGTAGCGTGTCCTGAATACCATCACAAACATGCCAGAAAAAATTCTATGGCAAATTAGTGAACAAGTGGAAGTAGCTTAGGTGCTAAAGATTGTGGGGAAGATCTATTAAAACATAGGGTACCAATGTATCCCCTTAAGAGACAGGGTTCACCTTAATTCCATAGACCTCTGATTAAAATTGGCTTTTTATACTCAGGAGAATACATTCCAGGGGCAGAAAGCCAATTGCCTAGCTATTCCCTTTCCCACAAAATTGTAGCCCTTAATCCAGATTCAAAGGACTCGTGGGAAGCGCTGTAACCCGTAATTGTGTAATCTCCTAGATGAAGCAGAGTGTGATCTTTTGCTCATCTGGGGCTTAGTTTTCTGTAGAGAAGCTGGAAACGCCGTGAAAAGGGCTTGCCCCTTTTGTGTATAATGTAGTTGTGCATAACGTAGCTGAAATTCCTAGCATTCAAAAATATACATCCAACTGCTAACATCCTATTTGTAGTTCATTTAGTGCATTACATAAATACCAAGTATCATTAATTTTTGGCAACAATTAATGGGAAGTTTTGGATTATACTAGGACGACCATGCACTTTATGCTTTGCATAATCTTTCAGTAAATATGGTCTTGCTCGATCGCATTCTGCATTCAGTGTTTCTGAGAAATTGCATTTGCAATGCAGAATGATGGCATGCTCGTCATCGGACGCTTCCAATATGGCAAAACGACTCGGGAAATGTAGCCCAGGGCTTGGCAGTCAGCACGCTGGGGCAGACCAGGCAGATTTAAAGATGTCACTAACGTAGACTCGAACAATCCGGGTTCTTCCGGATGCCACAACTTCTCCGAACACCAACAGGATAAGCCAACCCTTAGCAAAAAAAAAAAAAAAGGGAAGATAAAGTTTGTCTTCCGGCATCCCCTTACTCCACTTCCCTTTCTCTTCCCTAGACACTTTATTGAAGTCGGTGGGAAAAGTTTGGAATAATGAATTCTTATTCTTATTGCTATTCCTGTGTTTGTCAGAGAAGTGTTTCCTCTCTTTGCCGAGGAATTACACATCCCCAACAGACACGGAGCGTGACTGCCATATTTCCTTTGGAATCTGGGGAGGAGGAATAAAGAATGAAAACCCGAACCAACTGCAGGGTGGGTCCCCTTCGGAGGCAGGGGGCGCGGGCCAGTGGGCTCCGGCGTCGCCCCGCAGCTCTCGAATCGCCCCCCAGTAATGCCGGGCCAGCCCCCGGCCCGGGCGGGAGCGGCCACGCGGCGCCTTCCCGCACCGGGGCTCGGCCCTCCGGCGTCGGAACCGAGGCAGCCGCCCCGGGCCGGCGTTGAGGCCGCGGAAGCCGGGCCCGCCCCGCCTGCGCGCTCGGCTCCGGCCTGCAGAGGGCGCTGCGGCGGCGGCGGCGGCGGCGCGAGGCCCGCGCGTACCGGGCGCGACCCGGGTGGGAGTCCCGCGGCGCGGGGCCAGGCGGGGCGGGCGGCCGAGCCACAGCGCTGGGTCCGCGGCGGAGCGTGAGCAGCTCGGCCGCGGCCCCCGGTGACTCCCTCGGTGACGCCGGGCGTGTTCCTTCCTCTTCCTCTCGCCTCGCCGGCCCCGCCTTCCCTTCCCTCCGCCCACCTCCCCCGAAGCGGAGTCGCCGTCGCCAGCAGCGCCGTCATGTCGGCCCCCGCCGGGTCCCCTCACCCGGCCGCCGGCGCCCGGATCCCGCCCAAGTTCAGCGGAGCGGCCGCGCCCGCAGGCCCGGGCCTGGGCCCGGCGCAGCACCAGCAGAACGGTGAGGCGGGCGGCCCGGGCGGAACGCGGGGCCTAGCGCCGGCCGGGCGGCCTGCGCGGCGGGCTCCGGGCGGCTGGGCCGGGAGGGGCGCCGGGGCAGGGGCCGGCCCGGGCGGGGTGCGGGCGCGCTGCGGAGGCCGCGGGCCGAGGCCGGGCGCCGGGGGAGGGCAGCGAAGGGGCGGTGCGGGGCGCGGGGGGAAGGGCGCCCTGGCGTGGGGGCGGGGGCCGGCCTGGGGCCGCCGGGGCCGGGCTGTTTGTGTGATGGGACCCCAGGCCCGAAACCGCGGGGGGCCAGGAGGGGTCGCGGCAAAAGCGGAGCCCCCGTCCCGGCCCGACCCCTGTCCCCAGGCCCGGGCTGAGGCGAGTTGCCCCGGGCGACCCGGTCGCCGAGAGAGCCGGGAAGCGGCCGAGGCCGCAGAGTGCGCGGTCCGGGAGCGCTGGAGCAGCCGCCCAGCGGGGACCGGGCCCTTCCCGTGTCGGGAAAATGGCTTGGGTTTCTGAGGCCCAGCCGCCACGCTGCCTCGAAGGGAACTGAAGTTTGTCCTCAAGTTTGTAGACAAAAGGGCGTAAATATGCTGCCTAAGTGTAACTGTAACCCTGACCCAGTTCGGCCTGGAGATCTGTCATTGCCACCGTCGCCGCTGCTGCTGCTGCTGCTGCTGCTCGGGCGTTTGGGGTTTGCTCGCAGTGTTTGAAACGGAGCAGGTGTCAAACGGATTTAAACGAATATCTTTAGATCTGGTTGTTTTTCCTGGCTCCACTTTCAGAAATAGAAAAACGTGCCAGAGTTGCCCCTGCTTTGAGGCAAGGCCCTGATTCAGGCGGCAGCCAGGTCTCTTTCAGGCTAAGGTCGTAGGCTTTTAGGAGGCAGGAGTTTCAGCTGAAAAATGATCACTCTGGGATATCCACTCCCTAATCTGCAGATTTGGGATGCACATGAATAGGGGCCAGGGAGGGGGAACTCTCTTTATAGACTTGAGAGTATGTCAGATGAGAACCTTGGAAAGTAATTGAATTAAAAAAAATAACATCTGCCCTATGTTGGCAAGAGGACAGAGCGATGCTGGTGCTCTTCACATGATTGACATGTTTTATCTGATTTGCTCATGAAAATTCACTGGACTTTAGAAATCAGTTTAGCCAACATCTAAGTTTTACAGCTGATGCTGTTCGAATATGAAGTTTATCGTTTATCCTGAGAATCAGAGGTTGAATTTTTTTTCATAATCGAAAGTGATGGTTTAGCCTTAATAGTCTTGGGGTCAGCCATACTTGTCAATATTACCTACTTTACTTGCAGTAGTCGTTGGTTACTATAATGGTTTTTGAATGTGAACAGTGTTGTTGGCGTACTCCTGTACTGAACACGTGTAATGATATTATTTGTGAGCACTTTTAGCAGGATGTTAAATCTGTAAGAACAAATCAATGTTTTGATGCCAAATATAGACGATGCTTGATTTCTCCTGTTTACAATCATTACTTTCCTTTGACGTTGCAGTAATTATTTCAACATTTGTTGCGTGCTAACCAGTTGGGGTACTCAAGGGTAGGCTATAAGACAGAATCTCTACCTCTCCTAACTTGACCTGTATGTTGACTTTCCTTTGTGGCTGGGCTTGAGGGATTTGACTGGTTGGGTTGGGAGGGAAAGGCTATCTCTAGGCAGAGGTTACAGCATGAACAAAAGAAGTCTGGGAATGTGAAAACGCAAGGCATGTTTTGAAACTAAGCAGTCAAGAGGGTGCTGGGTGATAGGGAAAGCCAAACAAAGTACTGAACCTGAAAGAACAGTTGAAAGGTACCAGGTTGCAGAAAGGCCTTCAATGTCATGCTAAGGAATTCGGAAATTAAAGAATTAGGGTCAGGTTTTTTGTTTTTGTGTAATAGATTAGTTTAGAGAAACAGTATCAAAGCTGTTTTTGTTTTGTTCGCTAATCTTAGAAAAAAATCCTTTTTGCTCCATGGGATCAGCATCTACAGAGAAAGAATTAAACAGTCATTTGGGTTTCTGATTTGTTTTTCAGCCCTGCGTAAACTAGCTTGTCTTTTAATGTATCTGTATGGAATTCCAGACATGGTGAAAAAGAAATAGGTCAGAAATATGAGTAGAAAGCATCACAGAAGACAGAACTGTAAAACTGGAATGATATCTAGAGATCACTGACTTCAGTGGTGTGTTATAACATGAAGTGTATTTGGTCTTTGTCCTGGGTTCCTGTGTGAGCTCCTAAAACCCTTGTCATTTCCTGGATGTCATTTGTTATTCATAATGAGCACCTTTTGCTCACCTCTGAGTTTATGCTAATTAGGTGAGTTAGGGTGGGTCCCTTGGATAGCCTCAGGCTGGGGCTAGTCACTGGAAAGACCAAGTGATTAGAGAGTTGGAACTTGCAGTTCCTACCCACCAACCTCCAGGTAAGTGATGGGCAGGTGGGGGCGGGGTGTAGACTGAAGATTAAGCTCTATAAAAGCTCTTGAACAATACAATTTGATGAGCCTCTGAATTTCTGAACTTGTGGAGGGAGGGTGGTAGTTCCATTTTCCCCAATGCTTTGCCCTGTGCATGTCCTTTATCTGGCTGTTCATTTGTATCCTTTGTAATATCCTTTATAATAAACTGGTAAACATGTTTCCCTGAGTTTCTTGAGCTGTCCTTGCAAATTAATCAAACCCAAGGATAGAAACCCCACTAGAATGATTTATAGTTTTTTGATCAGAAGTGTAGGTGACACCAGAGAATTGCTTGGTATAGATAAAACCCCCACACATCCGGTTACAGTAGTGGTCTATGCAGAGTGAGAGTAGAGAGATAAAAGTCTGTTTTTTTCTTTTGCAAATGGTTAGCAAATGTTTTTAAAAACATACTTGCTTTTTCAAAGCAAATCGTGTATAGTGCAAGCCTTGATAGAGAAATCAGAAAAAAATCTAAGCAATTATGGGTAAAAGAGAGGTGGAGGTCTAGTTGTTTTTGAAACATAGTCTGAAAAGACACCTACTTCAGTTCCCTAATTTGACACATGAAATCAAGATCCAGAAAGGTTAAGTGGGTACATTTTTCTCCAATTCTTGTGTAAGCTTTGTGAAGGTAATAGTTTTTTCTTTATCTTGTTCATTGCTGTATATTTAGAAACTAGAACAGTACTGAGCAAGTTATAGGTATTCATTAAACATTTATTAAATGAAGTGCAGTTTGCTTCTAATTCCAAGTCCAGATGTCCTTCTATTAACAGACACTAATAAATTTCTTTTTAGAAACTTTGACATTGTTTGAGAAGGGCAGGGAATAAAGAGGTGGGAAACTGAGTCTTCATAATCACTTTTACTTGCTTGCTTGTTTAACTGCTAACATGCTTTCCTCCACTTATTTCAAGATACAGTTTGACTTTATTGAGTCTGTGAAATATTTTTCTTAAACTTCCTTCCTCGAAGTTATATTTCTATACTTCAGTTTTTCATTGAGCATAATATGGACTTTTAGAATTATTGTATTTCCGTATGAAGTATTAGTTGGATATTTTCCACCTTTTACTTCTTTTCTGCCTTTTGAGATTCTTTCCAAATCTAAGTCCTCAAATATAGAAGGATTGAGTGAAATAATAGACTGGTAATGATGTAACTCCAAAATTGCTCCTAATGGGCTTGAATTGAAAGGGATCTTTTAAAAGTTTTGTTTGTTAGAATGGCTCATAGAACGCAAAAAATTAAAAAAAAAACAAAAAAAATAAAAGTTTTGTTTGTTTGAGCGGAGGACACCCAGATTTAACAAAAAGCCACTGCGTTTTAATTTCACTTTTAGGAAGCACATCATGTTCATTTTCAAATGAAAATGTGTTTTCTTCCATCTGCCATTTTCAAGCATGGTACTACTGGCAGGTTTATCATTTTTATTGTCATTAATAATGCAGGAAAGATGAGATACTAATGCAAATTATTAGAATTCATTATGAAAGATACATATAAACATACCATTCACTCAGCAGTACTATCTGGGTAGTTATAGGAAACCCTTCAACTTTGAGAACACATGCAGAATTTAAAATGATATAAATCTCCCTAGCGTGTCTGAATTAAGTTCCTTTTGATCAGAGCAACATCTGTGTCTCAGGTATCTAGTCTTCATGTATAGCTAACCAGAAGCATCAGGTCCTCAAATGGACATACTGCCATAGCATTAATGTAACTCCGTGAATACAGAATTTCCTTCTAAGGTGATTAATAGATATATCAAAGATCTTAAAATATTCACTCCATATATAAAGAGTTTTTTTATCTGAGTATAATTTTTATTTTTTTTTGCTATATGTATTGCTTTAGTTATTTGCAATATCTTTTCATTCCTAACCTAACCCCCTCTCCCTCAGGTTTCTAAGATTATAGTGGTAATAATTTTCATAAACCACATTAATAGCATGTTATTTAACTTCCTGTTTCTAATTCATCTGTAAACCCTGCAGTATTTGATGCTGAAGACATTGAAATTGAACAAGATTTTGAGCCAGTCTTCCGTGCACTTTCCTAGAAGTGAGGTATCTTCGTTGTAAGCACCGTGCTGGAGAAGACTGTGTTATCTTCAGCCCTGGAGAAGGCACGATTTCGAATAGTCTTAGCATACTCAGAATTGTCGAGAAGTTGTGGACTAGTGAAAAGGTTGCAGGCTTTGATACAGCTCAAGTTTTTGTGGGAGAAAATTACCTAACACCTTTGGGCTTCAAGGCATAATAATACCTGCCTTGTAGAGTTGTTGCTAGAATTACATTAAATGAGCTACTATTTTAAAAGTACTCGGGCCTAGACGGTGCTCAGCAATGAGAGTCTCCTTCCTTCCATATTCTTGAGAGGGCAGAGAGGGTTTACTTCATCATATTCCCAGTAACAGCATGCAGTAGGTGCTCAATTGCCTAAGTGAAATTGGCTTCTTACTCATTATTGCTTTTGAAGACTGGAATCTGTGTGGCCGGCTACCTCTAGCCCTGTCATGTACTTAAGACCCAGTCACTATTTTACTCTTTATTTTCTCCTGCCTCCAGCCTCCCTTCCCCACCAAATCCACTCTTAGAAGGTTTCCACTAATGGGCCATCTGCCTTGGTTGGCTGGCTTGTGGGAAGGTAGGTTTAATGGGTTACAAGTTTCCTAAAATTGTGTTCGGAAAGCCACGGGTACTAGAAACTTAGGAGAAGCAGCATGAGGTTAAGAGAGGGAGTAGTGGCCAAGTCTTAACTTGTTTTTCCTAATATTTCTGAGAAGCGGGTATTGTGAGATGAGCTGGAAGCCTGGCTTTGGAACCAGCAGCGAGGCCTGGCTTTTTCTGTACTGACCAACTGTTTGAATGTGTATGAATTGGTGAGCCTTCAGGGCCCTGTTTATTTGCCTAGAGAAAGTGATGGTGATACTCAAACTTCACAGAATTGTCGTGAGATTCTATGCGGAAAAGTGAAGTCCCTGGCAGGTAGTAGAGTCTCAACCTCTGTGGGTTTCTCTGGCCCCTCACTCTTAGCACTCACTGCTGTGGCATCCAAAGAGGTTAACCGATGTAGTGGCAGCAATAATCTGTACTTAATGCAGTGAGATCTAGTCCAGATGGTGACATGGGCTTTGTCTGCCAGCAGTGACGGGGACAGCTAGCCCAGCGTGTTTGCAGTTTGGGGAAGATGGGAGAGAGAGAATACAAGGGAACATTTCTCTCTGAGCTTTGAATGCCCTGTAACTCTTAGCCTTGGTTAGAATAATCCAACGTATCCAGATGTGATCTGGGACACCCCATTTTTGAAGTCATTAAGGTTTCTAATTGCACACTCCTTAGGCGTGTACGCATATTTTTTTATGCTGGTTAAAAAAATCTGTATTTTAGCACTGTTATTGATACTTTACTGGCAGAGGTAGTATATTCAAAATATTCAGCAAGTAGTACTGTGTGTACTGGCCACTGGATGGATACCAGCCTTGAAAGCGGAGCAAGATCCTAATCCTCCAGCTGTGCCAGGCATAAATCCTCTAGTGGTTGGATCATGAGAAGGTCTGGGGGTCTGGCACAGGGACCAGCATGGAGGGGTGAGACAGGGGAGCAGGTCCAGAGCTATGACTGCTTACCACCTGGTTCAGAAGTACTAAATATTTTTAACAAGGATGGTTGTTAGAATGCTTATCAGGGTGCATGCTGGCTGGATATTAGCCTCCTTCTTGGTAGTTCAGTGATGAATGAATTAAAACATTCTTGGATCTGCTTCCACCTGTCAAAGTTAGTATGAATTTATCTCAGTAGGACAGAGGAACTTGTACTTTGCTGACTTCAATGTCTGTGTTAAGATAATGAAAATTTGTAATCTGACTTTGGAAAAGAAGCGTTAAAATTTGATTTAGGAAAAGACTTTTGAAACATTTTTGATATTAAAACAGTTGCTTCTATGTCATGGGGGAATGACTATGCTGTTATGGAAATCTCGGGATTAGTAGAATTGGAGACAGTTTATTGTTTTTATTTTCTCTCTTTCTCTTCCATTTTTTTTTTCTTTTTAAACCATAGTTGTGTCGTAGTGGGAATTGGGACTACTATAATCTTATTCAGGCGTCTTGCTATATTTTTGTGTTTTGCTGTATGTTTATATTACTTATCAATCTTGCATATTTATATTAGGGCTGGTAAACTTTTTTTTTCTCCCTTTTTTTTTTTTTTTTTTTTTTGAGACAGAGTCTCACTCTATTGCCCGGGCTAGAGTGCCGTGGTGTCAGCCTAGCTCACAGCAGCCTCAAACTCCTGGGCTCAAG
>JAQIFY010002875.1:0-12995 GCA_028533085.1 Varecia variegata | reverse complement strand
CCTGGGCTTGGTAAGCGATCCTACTGCCTCAGCCTCCCGAGTAGCTGGGACTACAGGCATGCGCCGCCATGCCCGGCTGATTTTTTCTATATATATTTTTAGTTGGCCAGATAATTTCTTTCTATTTTTAGTAGAGACGGGGTCTCGCTCTTGCTCAGGATGGTCTCGAACTCCTGAGCTCAAACAATCCGCCCGCCTCGGCCTCCCAAGTGCTAGGATTACAGGCGTGAGCCACCGCGCCCGGCCCCTAACTGATTTTTAATTACATCTTTATACGTTGGTTCAAAAGTTCATTTAGAACAGCGAAGTGTGGGAGAAGAACCAGACATATATTTTGTTTGTTTGTTTTTGTTTTTGGAGACAGAGTGTCATTCTGTGGCCCAGGCTGGAGTGCAATGGCATGATCATAGCTCACTGCGGCCTTGAACTCCTGGGCTCAAGTGCCACTATGCTTGGCTAATTTTTAAAAAATATTTTTTGTAGAGACAGGGTCTTGCTACGTTGCTGAGGCTGGTCTCGAACTCCTGTCCTCAAGTTATCTTCCTACCTTGGCCTCCCGAAGTGCTGGGATTACAGATACGAGCTACCACACCAGACCAGATATGTTTTTAAAAAAGAATGATGGCAGGGGAAACTTGCCCTCTGTGATATCAAAATATACTGCAAAGGTATAATTAAAATTGGCGCAGGAATAAAGAATGAAATGAAAAATTCTAGAAACAAGTCAGTTCATAGTAGGTACTTAGCATTTGATAGAGATTAAATTTCAAATTAGTAGGGAAAAGGTGAAGTAAAGATTTAAACATTAAATATAAAACTACAAAAATACCAGAAGGAAATGTTGGAGGATATTTTTGTGATTTTGGTGTGAGGAAGGCTCCCCTATGCAAGACACCATCCAGAAGCCATAAAGAAAAGATTTTCAGATTTGGCCACACAAGAAATGTAAGCTTCTGTTTGATGGGAGATACCATATGTAAAATTAAGATGTTAAGGTGATTATCTAGGAAAAGCATATAATGATAAAAATAACAAGAGCCAACATTAACACAGATGTTATTATATGTCAGGAATGGTGCTACGCATTGTACATGAATTATCTAATTACTATTGGTAAGTATTATTATTCCATTTTACAGATGGGGAAACTGAGGCTTAGAGAGTTCACGTATGTACTAAAAGGGTTATATCTGTACTGAGCATTGTTGTTTGGGTTGTTCAGTGACCCCTTTCCCTGGCCCCAGCACTCCCTGGACATGTGAACCAAGTCAGCTAGTAAGAGTCTTTTTTGACTTTGGAGCTAGAGGAGAATAGACCTTATCTTTGGGCTAAGAAAGCTTGAAGGATGTGATTTGTGGTTTCCTGTGGCACCAGTGTTCCTGGCTACATAAAGAAAACTTGCAGAAGGATTGCATCAAGGCAGAGATAAGCAAAGGTAAAAAGGTAAATGGGGAAAAAGGTTTGAAGTTATTGTTTTGGTCCCTGGATCCAGGTGTGCCTGAATTTAGATCTACTCTTGGACTTCCAATTATCAGTCAATGAGTCCTCTCTTTTCGTAAGCTAATGTGGATGGTCTGTTTGACCCTTAGAAACCCAAATGTTGCACTAGACTAAAACAAGACTCCACCTACTAATTAATGAGGAAAAACACAAACAAATCAATAAGCATGTGATCAGAAACTCAATGAAGGAACACCAGTGGGGGTTAATTCTGGAACTCCTATCTGGGGATCCAAGCCTCTCAGTGGGGAGGACCTGGTACAGCTCCTCCTGAGTTCTCCCTACTGCTAAGACAGTTAGCATCCAGCAACTATCTGAGTGTACAGATGGTTTTTCCTGGGATCACTTCCACCTTATTACATGGGCTTCTTATTTAGTACTCTGAAATAATCTTCCTTAAACAAAGAATTAGAAAAGATGAGAAATCTCTCCCGGCAGGAAGATGAAATAAAGAATAAAAAGTAAAAAAAAAAGAAACAAAAAAAAGAAAAGATGAGAAATCACTAATGGCATATTGTTTCTGAAATATTAAGGAACTGAGAAAAGCTTTGTCCCATTGCGTGGCTTCTGTGAGCACCTGTGGGTGTGGGTGTGGGTGTGTGGTGTGCCGTGGGGTCATTAACTGACTCCTTCAGTCTTCCACTGCCCTCCCACGTGGCTCGCTGCAGAGCTCTAATGAAGGCAATGGCTCCTCGAGGCACGATTTTTCTTCCTTACTGCATGGCTTCTTTGATACAGAATCAATTACAGAGTTTTATTTTATTCCCTCTCTGTAAGTCGGATGATGCTTCTTTGGTGTTGGAGAAAAAGTCCCTGGATGAGGGCTTGATTTAACACAGAGAAATATTAATATGTCACCACAGGGTATGTGGCACTGCTAGGGGACTTGTGTGCACATTTAGTGAGGACCTACTCTGTGCTCAGCATTGTGAGGATTCAGAATGAATAAGAAATGTTACTGCAAGGAAGCAGTGGTGGCTGTCTCTGACTCATCTGAGGTTGAAGACAGGGGAGAGGGAAGAGAGGATGGCAGAGCTTGTTTAGGAACTGAAGACTTCAAACGCATATTTTGGACACTTGCTCCTTTGGGACAGGAAGGAAGAAGTATAAGATGGGTGCAGCTGTACATACATTTGTAGGATACTGGTAACAACCTGAATTTAACACAAGCTCCCTTTGTCTCTTTAAATGTAACATGTTGAGCTAGAAGCAATGGCAACCTGTTAGCAAGCAGCATCCATAATGTCCAGTTCTACTAAAGGGAACCAGGGCTCCTTGGAAAACTGTTATTCCAGGCATGGGCAGAAGTAGGCTAATAAGGCAAGTCAAAGGAGTACATCACTCTTTCCTGTGCCCTTTTAAGACTGAAGGAGTGCTTTTTTTTTTTTTTTTTTTGAGATAGAGTCTCACTCTGTTGCCCGGACTAGAGTGCCCTCAGCCTAGCTCACAGCAACCTCAAACTCCTGGGCTCAAACAAAAATGATTATTTTGCCTAAGCCTCCTGAATAGCTGGGACTACAGGCATGTGCCACCATGCCCAGCTAATTTTTTCTATATATTTTTAGTTGTCTAGCTAATTTCTTTCTATTTTTAGTAGAGATGGGGTCTCGCTCTTGCTCAGGCTAGTCTCAAACTCCTGACCTCGAGTGATCCACCCGCCTCGGCCTCCCAGAGTGCTAGGATTACAGGCATGAGCCACCGTGCCCGGCCTGAAGCAGTGCTTTAAGAGGCTAACACAGAAGCGTAAAGTAAGTTTCCATAAAACCCAGAGAAGAGATTATAAAACTCCTCTTTAGATCTTTTCTGGAGTCACAGCTTAAGAAAAAAAAAAAAAAAAGATACAGAACAAATTCTAAAAGGCTACTCCTGACTAAACTTAGGATAACTTTAGTATTAGAAAGTAGGACTCCAGTAGATTGAAACACATTGAACATACAAAAATCCACGATACCGTAATACTCCAAAAATTTTTCAGTTAGTTTAGAGGTGCTTAGGGAATCAATTTATTATTCTGATAGCAATAAAGGGAAGAAATCAAGTATTTATCCTGCCTTTCCAAAAGTGAGTGGGAAATTCTTCTCTGTAGAAGAATCATAGCTAATATGTGACAAAGGAATGAAAACATTAGTATATCACCATGTGGTAACCCCTAATGAAATAAGCATTCTAGGCAATGATTATCAATGTCTGCTACAATTATTAGGTGAAATGTTATAGAGAGCTTTATAACAGATGGATCAGGCTGACAACATTTGAACTCACTAATCAATTTTAACATCACTAAAATTGGAGTTAGACATTTTGTGCCTCTTGAATACAAAGCAAAAGAAAGTTCACAGCACCACCTATACGGTATTCTTGTGAAAAAAAAAAACCCTAACTCTCATGAAGCTTCTAAGATTTTTCTAACAGTTTACAGAAAATATGGGGGCTAAAGGAACACATGAAAGAATACCATGAGGATATAATGTAAAATTCTATAGAACAAATGACCACTACATTGTCATTTAGTCACAACTAAATCCAGTGTGCCCTTGATTAGATACTGATTCAAACACACTGAGAAGATATTTTTGAGGCATTGTGGAAATGTGAACATGCTTGAATATTGGGTGGTATGAAGGAATGATTATTTATCTTGTTGGATGTAGTAATAGTGTTAAGGTTATATTTTAAAAAATATCTTTATATTATTAATAGAATGACACACCAAAGCACTTACAAGTGAAATGATATGTCTGGGATTTGCTCTAAAATGCTCTAGTAAAAAGAAAAAAAAAGTGGAGATGGTGGAGAAGAGGTCAAAAAGAATGGCAGAAATGTAGAGAATTCGATGATGGATATATGGGGGGTGCTTAATATACTATTCTCCTACTTTTGTGAATTTTTGAGAATTTCTTTAATTGAACTATTTAATGTTTAATCCTGCTTTGTTTTCTCCCTTATGAGGTATTTCCTGCTATAGAGTAGGGTTATGCACTTCATGCTTTATCTCAAAGTATCTTTGGAGATAAAGTAAACCAAGTCTCTCAGCAGAGCTTTCCAAAACAAAGACTAGGCACCTATCCAAACTCATACCCCACATAAGGAGGAATTTGCTAGGTCAAGTCTTTGTGGAGCCTGGGACACTGGGGGTTAACAGCCTGTCTCTGCAGCTGAGTATCCCCACAGCTGCCAGCAATTAGACTGGCTGGCAGTCCCCTTAGGAAACTCCTGCTGCCTGATTAGGACTAATTGCTAGCCAGCATCTAAGTCCCCAATCGATAGAAATGGAAATCCATTAGGGAAAGGATGGGTGGAAGACTGCCTTCTGGTGAGTATGCAGATCCACGGATAGGCAGGCACATTAACTGGTCCCCCAGCACTGGGTGAGCGCCCCAGACGCCCTCCTCCCTGCCAGTGTTATGGGAAATTATACTCTCTCAAGATTTCCTTTTGATCCCCAAAGAGAGTATTCTTTTCCCCGATTTTGTTCTATAACTGAAAGAAGCCTGTTTCTGTCCAAAATGGCATTGTGATGATTGTTTCTTAGAGTTACAAGCAATGTGTCCTGGGAGTGTGGCAGAGGGAAAGATTAATGCAGACAGGGAAGCTCTGGGAAAGCCTGGTGCAGATGTGGGACCTTGGCTGAGCTTTTGAGTTGGGGTGGCTATTCTGCATTAAGTAGAGCCTCCGCACAGAGACTCATTGGTAGCTACTGAGAAAACTTCCTTCAGATCCTTATCCGTGAGAAATCTGTGACTGGACACCAGAGAGGATGGCAGTTTTCCTGGGAATTATTTCAACCAACTATTAATATATGCTAGCTTCTGAGAATACAAAGTAAGATTTAGTCCTTACCTTCAAAGAATCCTATGGTCTATGCAAAGTTCAAAGACAAAGAAGGGATTAGAGAGTATTTAAACTGCTTATGAAAACAAAATAAAGGGAAATATCGAGGATTTCTAATCCCAACACTAACACCAAATTTTCTCATTTAATTGATTTTTTTTGTTAAAACTACCCCCCAGCCCCACAGGAGATTTGAGTTTAACCTATTTTGAAATTCAAGGCTATTATAATGAAGTATGTATTGTATTATTTGAGAAAATACATTTGTGAGATTACTTTCCATAAGTATCACAAGTAGGACACAGTCACATAAAAAGTCCTTTCTCATCAGGTGGTTCAGGAACGAAAAGTTTATATTAAATTCAAACTGTGAATTTGTTTCTCCAAAAATAACATGCTTGTTTTTAAGAATTTATGAAAATTAGGAAAGAGAAAAACCATATATTATTATTTTGAAACTTATGCAGAGGGAGACTCTTGTCCCTCTTGCACTACAAATGCAAGAATTCTGAATGGTATTAAAGTAAAACTATTGTAAAGTAAAAAAATGATTATGATGTGTTCTTAACTTGTTATCAACCTCAAATATAATCTAGACAACCTCTTTAAGCACTTAAGAGTATTCATTTGTTTTACAATCAGGTTCATTAAAAATGAACCATTTATTAAAGAAGGTCTGGCATCACCAACTCATTTAAGTTGCTGTCTATATATATGAAAGTGACAATTAATCTGCATTTCTGTTAAAATATTTTGATTCATATTTTCCCAAAGTAGTACTGTATTGCTGTTCAATTTAAACTTAAGATGATTTCAAATGCCATAAATTACTACATTATAGAGAAATCCTAAGAATTCCTAGAGGGCTTTCTTTTAGGATAAATTCTGCAGATGGGGACAGAAGAGACCCTGTTGAAATGATCTGGAGTTTGCTGCACAGCAATGTCTATAAGGTTACTGGCGATCAAACCATTTTTCGTTTAGAAGATTGCTTGGTGGCAGTGAATCCGTTACAGTTCTGTGATGATGAACTGGGGTGAGGTCACACAGGAAGCCAAAAGGGAGAGGTAAATTTCAGAGACTGAGCTCAGTAAGCCATCAAGAGAAAATAACTTGGCCGGGCGCGGTGGCTCACGCCTGTAATCCTAGCACTTGGGAGGCCGAGGCGGGCGGATCGTTTGAGCTCAGGAGTTCGAGACCAGCCTGAGCAAGAGCGAGACCCCGTCTCTACTAAAAATAGAAAGAAATGATCTGGCCAACTAAAAATATATATAAAAAAAAAAATTAGCCAGGCATGGTGGCGCATGCCTGTAGTCCCAGCTACTCGGGAGGCTGAGGCAGTAGGATTGCTTGAGCCCAGGAGTTTGAGGTTGCTGTGAGCTAGGAGGACGCCACGGCACTCACTCTAGCCCGGGCAACAGAGTGAGACTCTGTCACAAAAAAAAAAAAAAAAAAAGAGAAAATAACTTGTTAATGACTGGCAAATTTACTTTTTAAAAATACTATTTTTTCAGTGTTTTCATAAAACAGCCTGATTATAAAGTAAGGAGACTGGTTTTACAAACCATAAAGAAAAACAAATCTCATTGTTCTATGCTCAAAACTCATACTTTGTTGTTTGATCCAAAGGAAGACATATATTACTTATTGCATTGGCCAGTGAGATGGGAAGAGGGGAGAGAAAGTGATGTGCATAAGATTGCATAATTGATTAGTACTAGGGCTGGTCCTAGAACCTGATTATCTCAATTTCTAATCAATGCCAAAATCCTTCACTATTCTTTTCACCTTGCTATTTTTTTCCTCAAGTATTTTGTTTATACTTTCTTTTCTTTCTCAGTTCTATGCTTTTGATTTCTTCCCTCTACTTTTTCTTCTCATTTTTTTAAATTATGTAAATCTAGGAGTAGTCGGGCTCATTTCCCAACCCGGAAATCTGGGCGTGAAGAGCTTCCACAGAGGTATCAGGCATGGATTAGAGACTTGAAAATTGAAGGACAAATTTACTATTTAGTGACTAGGATCCCATTCTAGTAGCCAGAATACCACTCAAAATTCAGTATATTTTTGATCCCATGCTTGCATACAAGTTTCATGCAGGTAACAAGAAAGAACTCAAAAACTCAGATCCTAAGAGGTCTTGATTTTAATCTTTCATATTCTATTTTTATGTAACTTTAAAAGAAGTACTCATATTTTGGGAGTTCTGGCAATCTAAGTTAATATAAAGTGAAGAACTGAAATTATAGGTGATATTTAAATCACTCATTTTTAGAAGGAGTTCTTCACCTGAGCAGGGCTTGCTGACTATTGTTCTGCTTTGATTCCATTGTCCTTACCTGAACTCCTGTCATTCTATCTAAGGAGCCAGACTCTTCCTTAAAGCTATGGTTCAGTTTCACAGTGAGTAAGATTCTAGATTTCAAAACTTTCAACCCTCTTATGAGGTGCAGTGGTAGTAACAGACTCAAGAGTTAATGGGGAACAGAATTCAAAGAAGCTGGCTGAAGTAGCAAAGCAGGCAGGTTGGGGGAAAGTCCTGACTGCTCTCAGGTCAATACAAAGAGGGTCTTTCTGTCCTGGGAAAGGCAACTTCAAGACTGAAAATCTGAAATCCTGGCAAAACACTCATCTTTCACATTTGAATAAAGTAAAATACCATTTAAAAATTAGGTAATATCTTAACATTCTTTGTTTAAACTTTTTTTTTTTTGAGACAGGGTTGTGCTCTGTCACCCAGGCTGGAGTGCAATGGCTCAATCACAGCTCATTGCAGCCTCAAACTCGTGGGCCCAAGTGATCCTCTTGCCTCAGCCTCCCCAGTAGCTGGGACTAGAGGTGCACACCACCACAACCAGCTAACTTAAAAAAAATTTTTTTTGTAGAGACAGGAGTCTCACTATATTTACCAGGCTGGGCTCAAACTCCTGGCCTCAAGCAATCCTCCTGCCTTGGCCTCCCAAAGTGCTGGGATTACAGGAGCTACTGCACCCAGCCTATTTAAACATTCTCATATATTTACTTAATTTTTTAACAGCTTTGTAAGATAGAATTCACCTATTTAAAGTATACACTTCAGTGGGTTTTGGTGTATTCACAGAGCAGTTGTTCAACCATAACCAAAATAAATTTTACATTTTTATCACCTCCAAAAAGAAACCCCATTAGCAGTCACTGTCCATTTCCTCCCAAACCCTCACAACTATTTAATCATTAATCTACTTTCTATCTCTATAGATTTGTCCATTCTGGACATTTCATATAAATGGAATCATACAATTTGTAGCTTTTTGTGACTTGCTTCTTTCAATTAATGTAATGTTTTCAAGGTTCATATACCAGTAGTTCATTTCTTTTCAGTGTCAAATAATATTTCTTTATATGAATATACAACATTTTACTTATCCATTCAGCTGATGGACATTTGGATTAGTTCCACCTTCTATTGAGAACAGTGCTGCTATGAACATTCATGTACAAGTTTCTTTTTGTGTGTGTGAACATGTTTTCATTTCTCTTGGGTAGATACCTAGGAGTGGAATTGCTAGGTAATATGGTAACTCTACATGTAACCTTTTGAGGAACTGCTGGACTGTTCACCAAAGCAGCTGCCCCATTTTACATTGCCACCATAAATGTGTAAAGGATTCCCATTTCTCTACATCTTCCGTAACACTTAACTTTTTAACTTTTTAAATTTTTTTTTTTACAAAATGAGAAATGGTATTTTGTGGTTTTGATTTGCTCAATAATAACATTGAGCATCTTTTCATGAAATATTGGCCATTTTCATACCTTCTTTGAAGAAATGTCTGTTTAGATGCTTTGTCCCTTTTAAAAATTGGGTTGTGTTTTTATTATTGAATTGTAAAAGCTGTTATATATTTTAGATATAAGTTGCTTATCAAATATGATTTGGATATATTTTTCCCATTTGGTGCATTGTTCTTTCATTTTCTTCATGGTGTCCACTGACTGAAGCACAAAAAGTCTTAATTTTGATAAAAGCTCAATTTATTTTTTTTGTTACTACTTTTGCTTTTGGTGTCATATATAAGAAAATATTGGCTAATCCACGGCCATAAATATTTATGGCTATGTTTTCTTGTAAGAATCTTATCATTTTAGTTCTTACATTTAGGTCTATGATTCATTTTGAGTTAATTTTTGTATATGGTGTGAAGAAGGGGTTCAGTCTCATTCTTTTGCACATGGCTATCCAGTTGTCCTAGCTCTATTTGTAGAAAGACTATTCTTTTTCCATTGACTTATCTTGAATTATCTATCTCCATTGAATTAAGGTCAAAAATCATTTGACCTTAAAGGTGAGGGTTTACTTCTGGACTCTCAATGGTATCCCATTGTTTTATGTCTACTTTTATGCTATGATAACTGTTTTTATTACTGTAGCTTTACAGTAAATCTTGAAGTTAGGAAGTGTGAGTCCTCCAATTTTGTTGTTTTTCAAGTCTGGGTCCCTGGAATTGCCACATGAATTTTAGGATCAACTTGTCAACTTCTGCAAAAATTGGAACTGTAACTTTGATAGGGATTGTTTTTAATCTGTTGATAAATTTGGGGAGTATTGCTATCTTACTAACATTACATCTTCTGATTCATGGGATGTCTTTCCAGGTCTTCTTTAATTTTTGTCAAAAATGTTTTGTAGTTTTCAGAGTATACATTTTGCACTTCTTTTGTTAAATTTACTACTAAGTATTTTGTTCTCCTTGATGCTATTGTAAGTGGAATTATTTTCTTAATTTCATTTTCAGATTGTTCATTGCTAGTATACAGAAATACAATGGACTTTTGTATATTGCCCTTATGTCCTGTAACCTTGTCAAACTAGTTTTTAAAACTCTAATGGTTTTATTTCATTTTGTTTTCAATTGGCAAATAATAAATGTATGTGTTCATGAGGTACATAGTGATGTCTTGATAGTGTTTAGTGATCAGATCAGGGTAATTAGCATATTCATCATCTCAAATATTTATTTCTTTGTGTTGGGAACATTCAATATCCTCTATCTAGCTATTTGAAATTATATATGACTGTTAACTATAGTCATCCTACAGTGATATAGAATACTAGAACTTACTCCTCCTGTCTAGTTGTAATTTTACATCCTTTAACAAATCTCTCCTTATTCTTACCTTCCCTCTACACTTCCCAGCCTCTAGTATCCTCTGTTCTACTTTTTACATCTATGAGATCAATGTTTTTTTGTTTGTTTGTTTTTTTGAAACAGAGTCTCACTCTGTCACCCTGGCTGGAGTACAGTGGCATCATCATAGCTCACCACGATCTCAAGCTCCTGGGCTCAAGCCTCCTGCCTTGCCTCCCAAGTAGCTGGGACTATAGGTTTGTGCCACCATGCGCAACTAATTTTTCTACTTTTTGTAGAGACAGGGTCTCACTCTTGCTCAGGCTGGTCTAGAAGACCTGGCCTCAAGCAATCCTCCTAACTCGGCCTCCCAGAGAGCTAGGATTTCAGGTGTGAGCTACTGCACCCAGCCAAGATCAACTTTTTGAAGTTCCACACATGAGTGAGAATATGTGGCGTTTAGCTTTCTGTTCCCGACTTACTTCACTTAACATGATGTCCTCCAGTATCATCCATGTTGCTGCCAATGACAGCATTTCATTCTTTTTTTATGATTGAATACTATTCCATTGTGTATATATACTACATTTTCTTTATCCATTCATTTATTGTTGGACACCTGGTTGATTCCATATTTTGGTGATTGTGAATGGTGCTGCAGTAAATATGGGGGTACAGATGTCTCTGCAATATACTGATTTCCTTTCCTTTGGATTAATGCCCAGTAGTGGGATTGCTGGGTCATATGGTAGTTCTATTTGTAGTTTTTTGAGAAACCTCCATACTGTTATCCATAGTGGCTGTACTAGTATATATTCCCACCAACAAAGTATAATGGTTTCATTTTCTCTGCATCATCACCAATGTTTATTATTTTTTGTCTTTTTGATAATAGCCATCCTAACTGGGGTAAAATGATACCTCATTGTGGTTTTGATTTTGCATTTCCCTGATGATTAGTGATGTTGAGCATTTTTTTCATATATTTGTTGGCCATGTGTATATCTTCTTTTGAGAAATGTCTGTTCAGATCATTTGCCCATTTTTAAATCAGATTGTTTGATTTTTGCTGTTGAGATGTTTGAGTTCCTCATATATTCTGGATATTAATTGCCTGTCAGATGAGTAAATTGCAAATATTTTCTCCATTCTATAGGTTGTCTTTTAACTCTGTTGATTGTTTCCTTTGCTATGCAGAAGCTTCTTAGTTTGATTCAATCCCATCTGTTTATTTTTGCATTTTTTGCCTATGCTTTTGAGGTCTTATTCATAAAATCTTTTCCCAGACCAATATCCTGAAGCATTTCCCCTGTTCCTCCCAGTAGTTTTATAGTTTTGGGTCTTACATTTAGGTCTTTGATCCACTCTGAATTGATTTTTATATAGGGTGAGAGGTGGCAGTCCAGTTTTATTCTTCCTCATATGGCTATCCAATTTTCCTAGTACCACTTATTGAAGACACTTTCCTTTCTTCAATGAGTGTTCTTGACACCTTTGTCAAAAATCAGTTGGATGTAGATATGTGGATTAATTTCTGGGTCTCTATTCTGTTCCATTGGTCTATATATCTGTTTTTATGCCAGTACCATGCTGTTTTGGTTACCACCACTTTGTAGTATATTTTGAGGTCTGGTAGTGTGATATCTCCAAACTTTGTTCTTTTTGCTCAGGATTGCTTTGGCTATTTGGGGTCTTTTGTGGTTCCCTACAAATTTTAGGATTCTCTTTTCTATTTTTATGAAGAATGTCATTGGTATTTTGATAGGGATTGCATTGAATCTGCAGCATTATCATTTTAACAATATTAATTCTTTCGACCCGTAAGCATGGGGTGTCTTTCCATTTGTTTATATCCTCTTCAATTTCTTTCATCAGTGTTTTGTAGTTTTCCCTGCAGAGGTCTTTCACTCCCTTGCTTAAATTTATCCCTAGGTTTTTGGGGTTTTTGGAGTAGCTATGTAAATGGGGTTGCCTTTTTATTTCTTTTTCAGCTAGTTTGTTGTTTGTGTATAGAAATGCTACTGTTTTTTGTATATTAATTTTGTCTCTTCCTGAATCATGTCAGGGTGAAAAAAAAAAAAAAAGAAAAGAAATAAATTTTGTCTCCTGCAACTTTACTGAATTTGTTTACCAGTTCTAAGAGTTTTTTGGTAGAGTCTGTAGGTTTTCCTATACATAAGATCATGTCCTCTGCAAACAGGACAATTTGACTTCCTCCTTTCCAATTTGGATGCTGTTTATTTCTTTCTCTTGCCTAATTGCTCTGGCTAGGACTTCCAGTACAACATTGAGTAAGAGTGGTGAGAATGGGCATCCTTGTCTTGTTCCAGTTCTTTGAGTAAAAGCTTTCAGCTTTTCTCTGTTCAATAAGATGCTAGCTTGTTTACAAAGATATCACCCCTATTATAAGCTTTTTGAAAGTAGGGACAATATCACATTTCTATTAGTATAAATCAGGGCCCAATAACATATCCTCCATGTACAAGGGGCAGATTGTTAGTTCTTTAAAAGCCAATGCTTTTAAATTTTTGAGTATTTTTGATAGAAGTACTTCTG
>JAQIFY010002874.1:0-12996 GCA_028533085.1 Varecia variegata | reverse complement strand
GTGGTCAACAACCAGCGGTTCCAGATGTGGGGCAGTAACATCAATGAGACAGTCCAGAGAGTAGTGGACATTGTTGCTCTGGCCAATAGCTTCACTAGGGGAATAAACACAGAGGTGGTGCTAGCTGGAATGGAGATCTGGACTGAGCGGGATCTAATAGAGGTCCCAGTGGACTTGCAGGTTACACTCAGGAATTTCAATAGCTGGAGACGAGAGCAGCTCTTCCCTCGTGTGAAGCATGATGTTGCCCACATGATCGTTGGACACCACCCTGGAGAGAGTATGGGCCAGGCATTTCTCAATGGTGCCTGCTCAAGCGGTTTTGCGGCAGCTGTTGAATCCTTCCACCATGAAGATGTCCTCCTGTTTGCAGCGCTCATGGTCCATGAGCTCGGGCACAACCTGGGTATTCAGCATGACCACTCGGCCTGCATGTGTAAGGATAAGCACTTTTGCCTCATGCGTGAAAATATCACTAAACAAAGCGGCTTCAGCAACTGCAGTTCTGACTACTTCTACCACTTCCTTCGTGAACACAAAGGGGCCTGCCTATTTAACAAGCCCCGGCACAAAGGCCGCAAGCGTAGGAATCCCGACTGTGGGGATGGTGTGGTACAGGCACCGGAGCAGTGTGACTGTGGTTCTGCTTGTGATCAAAACCAATGCTGTGACTCAAACTGTCAACTGAAGGGAGATGCACAGTGTAGTGAAGGACTCTGCTGTGTCTCCTGTAAACTTATGCAGAAGGGACACTCTTGCCGTGATGCTAAGGACCATTGTGACCTCCCAGAATATTGTGATGGTACCTCTGGCTCATGCCCTGAAGACAGGATTATGCAAGATGGCTCAACTTGTAATACTAAGTACCTTTGTCTTGCAGGTGTGTGTATGGACCCTACTACTCAGTGCGTGCAAGTATTTGGGCCTGGTGCACGATCTGCATCACAGGACTGTTACAGTTTAATAAATGGAAAAGGGGACCGGTTTGGAAACTGTGGCCGTTCTAGTGAAAATAATCAGTATGTTAGTTGTGCAGGTGATGATGTATTGTGTGGGAAACTTATATGTTCAGGTATTCAAGTGTTACCAAAAACCAAACCCCACCGTACAGTGATCCAGGTCCTTCATGAAGCTGACTGGTGCTGGAGCTTAGATGCCTTTACCGATGTTGACATCCCTGATGAAGGTGATGTGTTAACTGGCACTTATTGTGCTCCACAGAAAGTCTGTTTGAATTCCTCTTGTACAGATTATACCTCGGTCGCGCTTGACTGTAATCCAGAGACAACGTGTAAGGGGAAAGGAATTTGTAATGATTTAGGGCACTGTCACTGTAACCCTGGGTATGCCCCACCTAACTGCACAACTGAAGGAGATGGGGGCAGTGTGGACAGTGGCCCTCCTAGTAAGCCAGCTGAACCGCCCCCACCGCCCCCAGCACCCCCACCAGGGGGATCTCAAAATGCTACCGATACTAAACAGGATGAATTTACTCTAAATGTAATTATATTATTCGTCATTGTACTTTTAATACTCCTAATATTAGGTATGCTTATTGGCTGCATGAGCCTTGCTAAAGAAGCACCAAAAGCTGAAGAGGCTCCTCCTCCGGCCCCACCACCGGCCCCACCACCGGCCCCACCACCAGCCCCACCACCGGCCCCAGAAGAGGCTGCTGTGGAAGAAGAGGCAGGAGAAGAAGGAGAAGGAGAAGGAGAAGGAGAAGAAGAAGAAGGAGAAGGAGAAGGAGAAGGAGAAGGAGAAGAAGAGGAAGAAGAAGGAGAAGAAGAGGAGGCCTAAGAGAAGCCACCTACGTCAAACTCCTTAAGCACTGACTGGGAATGAGAGGTTCAGTGAAACAAAGGTGAAGTGGAAATAGATGACTCCATTGGCTCTGCCTGGGACTCTAAAGTCTATAAAAATATACTAATGTGGAAGGAGGAATTCTTCCACTTTTATTATTCGCTTTAGCAATTAAGTTTGTATTTATTTAATATACTCAATGTGTTAGTATCTTTTGCTTTTTCACATTTCATTCAACTCTTAAAATGCATCATTGGACGTTAATGTCCTTAATTCTTGGGGCTTATTTTTTCAGCCACCAGAAACTGGTTTTCAGTACATGCTATCTTCCATTAAGTTGTCTAACATGCAGAACCACACAAACTTGAATTTATTACTACCACTGGGATTTTCATTTTAAGAAACAACTACTTATTATGTGAGGACAGCTGTTTATGTGGTTGATTACTCTAACTTGCCCTATAAATGTGCATTCATGAAAGGAAGGGTTTTTAAATCCAAAAATAAATAAAACCCTATTCATATTAGACATCTCTTCAGGTTCTGTGTGGTGTAGTTATTGAGGTCACTTTGTTCTGGGGCTCTATGGGCAGGGAGCTATATCTGGTAAGGGAGAAGACCCTGATTGCCCCTGGGTGAAGAGACCAGCATTGAGTTCACCCACTTTGTAAATCTGGCCGATGTTTAACATGATGTATGTATATTCCATACTTACTTCTCAGTATTTCTAGGTGCTTCCTATAGCCATACTCTTTTTTTTACCTGAAACATTTTTTTTTTCTTCCAGGGCAGCTTTCATAGACCTTGTTCCTTTTTAATAATTTTCCTGGGATTAATTTCACACCCCCAGATAACTCAGGGCCAATAAATATCACCTAGAGTTAGGAAACTGTTTATACTGACTTTGTAACAGTATAGGGGCACCTACCACAGTGCTGAGTACATGGATAAAATTAAAATATTTTCTATTGTTAAAAAAAAACTTATTTACATTAATAACTTCTTGACTGACATTCAGAAGGAACCTCTCTGCTACAAGTAACAGAGCTCTGGAGGTGGCAGTTAATGTTCTGGGAAGAGAGCACAAAGCAAATACAACAACAACATTATTCATTCTGTGCCAAGACACCACATTAAACACTTCATGTTCACTGTCTTAATTTCAATCCTCCCAACTTCCCAATGAAAGCTCCATCTTGTACATGAGGAAACAGAGACCAAAGAGTTTGCTCTAGAGCTAGCTAGTAAGTGGTGGAACTGTATCTTTCCCTAGGTATGACTGAATCTATGCTCTCCACTGCCTCAAGAGCCTTCTCTTTCAGTAAAAAAAACAAAGTGACAGGGAAGACATTTGATATGACCTTCATTGCCTAGAACACAGCTTCTTCCTCAGTGACTCTAATGAAACAAAGCCTTACAAATGGATACTGATCTCTATCATGAACTGCATTGTGTAGTCATTATAGATTAAAGTGTCTTTTCCTCTACCACATCCTGACAGCATGGAGTGGCAAGTTGGGATCATTATTCAGTTCTGTGGGCCTATCTCATTGTAGATGCTCAATAAACATTGTCCAAGTGTGTGATTTAACCAAATCCAACCTTAAAAATGGGGCAAGACTTGTGCCTTGGGCAGAATGCCTCTTGCCAGTTGATAGCCATTGCACAACCAAAACCTTGCTCAGATGCAATATTGTTAATTTTGAAAACCTCATGGAGTTAGTTGTAAAATGTTACTAAAACCCGAAACTCTAGCCATAGAAGGTTGAAGCCCATTAGGACAGACTATGGCAGGGAGGGATAAGTTTTAGCATGAGCAGGACTGAGCAGGTACTTGTAACTTGGGATCTTAAATCTCCAGGTTCAAGAGTCAGAGTTCTCTGTAAAGCTAGCAAGACAACAGTCTGTCCTGCACTGTGTCTGACTGCCTGTAGGAGGTGTGTTTGGGGGATTATGGGGAATGCTTACATGTCCCAGTAATCTGTGTTGGTAGTCCCCTGTGACCAGACATGTGCTGCCCCAGGAGACTCTAGTGGTGAATTCTTGTCATCCTTTCACCTGCCTTCTTTGGGCCACTCTTACCCTCTCTCAGGCCAGCAGAGATCCAGGCCCTTCCCTACTTCGCCAAAGCACAGCCAAGTCCAGGCTCTAGATTTTTATCAAGACATGGGGAACAAAGGAAAATTACAATGTAGAAAAGACAACACATTGGGATGGTGCAGATATTAATAATCCTGGAGTCCAGGGGTCATGCTCTTCCCCAGGGGACATGAATCTACTATGTCTCAGCTTGGCCCCAACCTGACATCTTTTCTTGTTCCTTCAGGAATGCCTGATGGAATGTCCCCCCAACCTGGAGTCAAACTCCATTTGACTCAGTGAGAAGGAAAAATAATTAAAAAAAAAAAAATTTACTGAAAACCCAGATCACATCGTGGTAACCTCAGATGTACGTAATTCTATGTACAATGAAAACAAAGTGTTATATAGATTTGAAAAAAGTTTAGCTTCTTGTTTACCTAAACTTCATTACTGAATAGAAGTTTTTCATTTTGCTGTATGTCAAAAGTCTCACTGAAGTGTTTTCTGAAAAGAAAAAAAAGCCGTCTTCCTTCACTAATGAAAATGCAAAATGTAAACAACTGTAAAATAAGTTTCACCCTGCTTCTAAACATAAAGCTTTCAATATTTTTTATGTATTTTATCACATGCCCATTGTATATGTAATATGGCTCCGGGTAACTATTGTGCAATGGGAAAAAAATCTTCTATAACCCTCCCCAATAAATATGCACACTCAACCACCACATATCCTGTTATGGAAAATCTTTCTATTTCTAGAGGCTGCTGAGAAGCCTCTAAAAATATTTTGATCTTGACCCTAGCTATGAGATAGATTCTGGGTCTTTGAAACCTGTGACATAATGTACTAAAATTGTAGACATTTGAAAGCCTCAGCAGTTGCCTTCATTTGTGGGAGAACCTTTTAGTGAGATTTTATTTATGCAAAGGTAAATCTCAAGTCCTACTGACTGGAGTGAGTGAGAATAGGATTTACACAGCTTGACTCAATTTGTAGCTGAGTTGTCTTCAATGTAGACAAAGTTACATTCAGACAGAGTTTGCTGTGATGTTGACCACTGAAAAGGAAGAATTTTGGTGAGAGAAAAGTTTGAAGTTGGGGCCCTAGGCTTTGCTTAAGGCGGTCCACGTAAAGGACTGAGGTACAAGAAAGCTGGGAGGGTTACCTTCCAGACCATGGCTTATGGAGTCTTGAAGTACTGACATTAAGCATCATTATTTCCTATTTTCTGAATTATAATCCTTGCTATTTTCAGAGAGCTCAAATACAAATACTTTTACAAAATGGGATCCTATCCTACATGCTTCCTTTTTTTGGATGCTCCTCCCTTTAATAAAATGTTGTATTCGTTTCTTTCATTTCTACCCCCTTCACTGGCTGTAGCTCTCACCTCCTTTGTTCTTAGAAATCACTGTGAGCCTGAGGCACAGCTTTCCATATCTTTTTTAATGCTCGTATAGTTATATAGAGGTGTTTGGGGGCAATATTTTAAAAATGAGCTCACATTATTTACATTTCTTTGAATCTTGCTTTTCTCTGCATAGTGACAAGCTCACCAAGTCATTCTGTATAATTCTAAATCATTCTTTTTCATGACTGTATAGGATTCCATGGCATATTGGTAAGTATATGTTATTTTTACCATTTTTCTGTACATGGACATGAATTTTGTTTCCAGAATTTTGTTTTGTTTTTAGCCATTAGAAATAATACTGCCAGCAAAAGACTTGTAGATATATAAAGCAGAATAGAGTACATCCAGGATTTTCTTCTGTGTCCTATCTCCATCTGTGCTGTCTTCCTATTATTACTTTCCCATTTTCACCATTCCTGTTGGCAGAATTCTGAAGACTCTCAAGATAATGACTGATAAGCATGCTCAGGAAATCCAGACCAGGTAAGAAGTACCTCCCAATATTCTGCTTTAGGCATTCCTTTTGCCTGAGTTAATTCAAATTTTGGCCACCTGTGCCCTGTTTGGTTCAGGGAGACAGTAATTTCACAGCTAGAATTTGTCACTGTTAGCAATGAATGAGGCTGAGGAAATTTATGGAAACCTGCTCCTCTTTTCTAAGGCCTTGCAGAGGTACCCTCACTCTTTCATATAATTCTAAATGAATTACTTTACTCTATGAAAGATAATTATTAAAATATTTTCCCAGACACCAGATTAGGGGTTAGGGATAGTTTGTTGAACCTATTGGGCCTCCTGACCCTTCAATTCACTCAACAAGAAGATATCTAAACTGTGAATCCAGAGATGGCACTTCCCATACCACTGGCCAACCCTAGGGTTAATAAGAGAGGTTGGCCAATGCATTTGGGCTTTGAAGTCATAATAATTTAGATTTGAATCTCTAGTCATATTTCTTAGTTATGTGAGTTTCAATACCTCATTTTTACTCCATGAGCACCTGTTTATCAGTCATAAAATTGGAAAAATCATAAATAGCTTGTAGGGCTACTGTGAGGATTACTCTTGATTAGTCTAGCTAAACTTCTCTCAATTTTGTTGATCATTTCAAAGGATCAAATTTTCTTTTGTTAATTTTCTGTTTTGCCTTACTATTTTGTATTTCATTTATTTCTGCTAATTTTTTTTTTTTTTTTTAGACAGCGTCTCACTGTTTCCTGGCCTAGAGTACAGTGGCACTATCACAGATCACTGTAGTCTCAAACTCTTGGGCTCAAGCGATCCTCCTACTTCTACTTCCAGAGGAGTTGGGACTACAGGCACACACCACCATGCCCAGCTAATTAAAAAAAAATTTTTTTTTTTGTAGAGACAGGGTGAGGGGGTCTCACTAGGTTGCTCCAGCTGGTCTTGAATTCCTGGCTGTAGCTCTTACCACCTCAGCCTCTCAAAGTGTTAGGATTACAGGCATGAGCTACTGCGTCCAGCCTTTAATCTTTATTATATCCTTCCTTCTGCTGTTTTTTTAGTTTATTCTTCTTCTACTAATTTCCTAAGGTGGAAGATTAGATTATTGATTTAAGATCTTTCTTCTTTTTTAATATAGGCATTAATAGCTATGAATTTATTTCTTAATACTGCTTTAGCTTTAGTCTATAATTCTCTTATGTCATATTCTTGCTTTCATTTATCTCAAAGTATTTTCTAACTTCCCTTGTGATTTCTTTGACTCATTAGTTACTTAGGATTATATTGTTTAACTTTCCACATATTTTTCAATTTCCCAAATTTTGTTTCATTATTGATTTCTTTGTTTTTTAATTAAAAATATTTTAGGGCTGGGCGCCATGGCTCACACCTGTAATCCTAGCACTCTGGGAGGCTGAGGTGGGAGGATCGCTCGAGGTCAGGAGTTCGAGACCAGCCTGAGCAAGAGCGAGACCCCGTCTCTACTAAAAATAGAAAGAAATTATATGGACAGCTAAAAATATATATAGAAAAAATTAGCCGGGCATGGTGGCGCATGCCTACAGTCCCAGCTCGGGAGGCTGAGGCAGAAGGGTTGCTTGAGCCCAGGAGTTTGAGGTTGCTGTGAGCTAGGCTGACACCACAGCACTCTATCCAGGGCGACAGAGTGAGACTCTGTCTCCAAAAAAAAAAAATTTTAGGGTGGTGCAGTGGCTCAAACCTGTAAGCCCAGAACTTTGGGAGGCTGAGGCGGAAGGATCACTTGACCCCAGGAATTCAAGACCAGCCTGGGCAACATGATGAGATCCTGTCTACAAAAAATAGAAAAATTAGCCAGGTGTGGTGGTGTGGGCCTGTAGTCCTAGCTACTCGGAGGCTGAAGCAAGAGGATCACTTGAGCCCTGGAGTTTGAGGGTTCAGTGAGATATGATTGTGCCACTGCACTCCAGTCTGGGTGATAAAGGAGGATCCTCACTCAAAAAAATTTTTTTCTTAGAGACACGGGGTCTTACTATGTTTCCCAGCCTGGCCTAAAACAATCTTCCTGCCTCAGCCTCTCAAGTAGCTGGGACTACAGGTGTGTGCTGCGTCTGGCTTGTTGTTCATTGTTCTTTAAGCATTTAGTAGAATTTACCAGTGAAGCCGACTGGGCCAGGGTATTCTGATGTTGTTGGGTAGAATGTTCAATAGGTATCTGTTATGTCTATTTGGTTAACAGTGTTGTTCAAGTCCTCTATATCCTGTTGATTTTCTGCCTAGCTGTTCTATCCATTATTGAAAGTGGAATACTTAAGTCCACAAATATTATTGTTGATTGTCTATCTCTCTCCTCACTTCTCTCAGTTTTTACTTCATATATGGTGGGGCTCTGATGTTAGGTGTGTATTTTACAACTGTTACATCTTCCTGATATACTGCCCCTTTTACCACTATCAAAGGTTTCTCTTGGCTGGGCACAGTGGGTCATGCCTGTAATCCGAGCACTCTGGGAGGCCAAGGTGGGAGGATTGCTTGAGGTCAGGAGTTCAAGACCAGCCTGAGCAAGAGTGAGACCCCATCTCTACAAAAAACAGAAAACTTAGCTAGGCGAGTTGGTGCACGCCTCTAATCCCAGCTACTCGGGAGGCAAGGTTTCTTGAGCCCAGGTGTTTAAGGATGCAGTGAGCTATGACTGCACCACTGCACTCCAGCCTGGGTGACACAGTGAGACCCTGTCTAAATAAATAAACAAACAAATTGAGTAACATCACAGAAAATGATGGAGTACAGAACTCCAAAAATATATCCTTCCACCAAAGCAACAATTAAGTTGGGAAAAAAACTGTCAAAATCAACTTTTTTGGCACTCTTGGAACTTAATCAAAATTTTACAAAATTAGGGGAACGCTTAATGAAGAAAGACACTAGTAAATTCTGGTTTTTGATTTTTTCTTAGAATTCATGACATATGAAGATTCTGGTAAATTATGGTAAGAGAGTGTTGTGACATTTTAACTTACTTGCCTTACCACTCTCCTCACTGTGGGGATAGCAGCTGCATTGGGGATAGCAGTCTGCATTCCTGGTGCAGGTTGCTGGTGCCAGAGGGGTCAATATGGACCTTATTCTCAAATAATCATGGTTGTGTGTTTTGACCTGTGTGATGTCACCCTGCAGGATCAACACAGGGGGGCTCGCTTTTATCTTACCCACCTTGGAATTTTCTCAGAGCAGGAATGGCCTCCAAAGCAGCATTTGTCAAAATCACTTAAAGGCAAATATACTACCATAGCTTTTTAGGGCAAGGGATAACAAATGGGTCAAAGAGCAGAGAGAACCAAAAGCCTGGGAAAGAGGCTGTGGAAGGAGATACATGGGAGAATAAGAACTTTAAAAATAGCTGCATTCATCATTCATAAAAGCCAAGATATGGAATCCACCAAAGTGTCCATCAATAGATTAATGGGGCCAGGCACAGTGGCTCACGCCTGTAATCCCAGCACTTTGGGAGGCTGAGGCGGAAGGATCGCTGGAGGCCAGGAGTTTGAGACCAGCCTGGGGAACATAGTAAGACCCCATCTCTTAAAAAAATAATAATAAAAATAATTGGCTGAGCATGGTGGTATGTACCTATAGTCTCAGCTACCCTGGATGCTGAGGCAGCAGGATCACTTGAATTTAGGAGTTCAAGGCCACAGTGATCATGCCACTGTAGTCCACCCTGGGTGACACAGCAAGACCCTGTCTCAAAATTTAAAAAGAGTTTAAAAATGGTTAAGATTGTAAATTTTCTGTTATGCGTTTTTAACCATAATTAAAAATTTCTGGCCGGGCACGGTGGCTCACGCCTGTAATCCTACTACTCTGGGAGGCCAAGGTCGGAGGATCGCTCAAGGTCAGGAGTTCGAGACCAGCCTGAGCAAGAGCAAGACCCTGTCTCTACTAAAAAATAGAAACAAATTATCCGGACAACTAAAAATATATAGAAAAAATTTGCCGGGCATGGTGGCGCATGCCTGTAGTCCCAGTGACTCAGGAGGCTGAGGCAGAAGGATTGCTTAAGCCCAGGAGTTTAAGGTTGCTGTGAGCTAGGCTGATGCCATGGCACTCTAGCCTAGGGCAAAAGAGCGAGATTCTGTGTCAAAAAAAAAAAAAGAATTTCTAAATGGTTAAAATAGTAAATTTTATATTACGTATATTTTATCACAATTAAAAAAAATCAAACAAACAAACAAACAAAATAAGCTAGCATTTTTAAGCTCTTTCTAGACCATCCCTCCCAGTGATTACAAATAAGAACTCTAGGAAAAACATAAAAAATAACTACTGGAGGACTCTAAAAGTAAACAAAAGCAGGTAGATAGGGGAAAGAAGTCAAACTTGGAAAAGGGAACTAAACAGAAGTGAGCTTCCCAAACTTTTTTTCTTCTCTCTTTTAGCTTTGCCTTAAGTATGCACCCCAGTCATGGTGCTGCTCAATGAAACTCTAATAGAAAACTCTAATAGAAATCTATCTTCAGGCCACAGAGATGAGAAAAGGACCCTCTTAGTCAGGAAAGTATGGAGGGAATCCCAGAAGTGAGAGAGGCAGAAAAGGAGATGCCATAATTCTGTGTATTAATCCACACAAGTCATAGTCCCAAACCAGCATACCCAAGGCTTATAGAACTAAACTGAGATTTGAACTGGTGCCCACTGACATTGAGACAAAATTTCTATTTGAAGCCTAATCAGGCTGATTGCCTGTTAAATTAAAACATTAGCAATCTCCAGAATTACAAAAGGGCCCAGAGTCTTTGTAACATAGTATTCCTGACATCTAAGATGCAATCCTAAATTACCTGATATACAAAGAACAGGAAAATGTGACACATTGTCATGGGAAGAGACAATCAACAGACACCAGCCTAGAAATGAGCCAGATATTGGAAATGCCCAACAAATATTTTTAAAGGCAGCTATTATAATACATATGCTCACTGAAGTAAAGGAAAACACACTTGAAATGATTTTGGGCAGGTGGAGGAGGATGGAAACAGGAACATTTGCTATCTTGACTGTGGAGATGATTTCACAGGGAAATACAAATGTAAAAACTGATCAAATTGTACACCTTATATATATGTAGTTTATTATAGATATAGCTCAATAAAGTTGTAAAAAAAACCCAAAGTAACATTAACCACATCTGTACCAATCACAAGGTATATGTTATTAATAGCCATTTTACAGATTAGGAAACCGAAGTTCAGAAAGATTTGGTACTGGCTCAACATCACAAGGTTAATCAGGTCCAGCACTCTAATGTAGATTTTTTTTATGTCAAAGACTATACTATTATTTCCTTATCTGAGAAAACAACATAGCCTTAACTTTATTTACTTCATGAGGTTATCAGCAGGATTGAGCTAAGTATGTTTCTAAGACATTTTAAACTCGTAAAAGATAGGTAACCTATGAGTGCATGGATTTTACACTACCAATTACATATTATTACTTTCCCACTAAATTGAAAGAAATTTCCCTTCTAGTAACAAATTCCAGTGGGAATAACCAGCAGTGAGTATAACATCTATTTTTTCACACTGCAAGTCTCAGAAATACAGAAAGAGCATTATATTACATATGGATGGTACTATATGGGTAAATCCATTGGTAAAATTCATGAAAGATATACAACCTATATATAATTACCTGCAGTATTTTCAAAACTTAATGTTTATCTTATTCCTATAACACAAAACCATGCGGTCATTTCAAAAGATGTTATAGAAGAGTATACTTGCAAATATGGTCACAATATGTTGAATAATAAAAGTAGATTACAAAAAGTATTAATGTATTATTTGTTTTAAATATATATACTTATTAGAAAGAGATTGAAAGGATATGTAATATAATATATATAAAATAACATTATCTTTTCACTTCTCTGAATTTTTTTTTTTTTTTAGTGATAGGGTCTTGCTCTGTTGCCCAGACTAGAGTGTAGTGGCATTATCATAGCTCACTGCAACTCAATTTCAAACTCTTGGGCTCAAGTGATCCTCCCCACTCAGCTTCCCAAGTAGCCAGGACTACAAGCAATGCACCACCATGTCCAGCTAATTTTTAAACTTCCTTGTAGAGACAGGAAGGGTCTCACTATGTTCCCCAGGCTGGTCTCAAACTCCTGGCCTCAAGAAATCCTCCCACTTCAGCTTCCCCAAGTGCTGGGATTACAGGTGTGAGCCACTATGCCTGGCTCCAAATTTTCTATAATAAATAGTGGGTTTTTTTGATATGGAAAAATGATAAAAGCTATTGTTTCAACGTGTAACAACAACCAAATGGGGCTCTACTTCCCAGGAAGAATCATCTTCACTTCCTATTTAGACCTGAATGTGCCTTTCTTACAAGATGCAGACGGTCTAGTACCACTCACCTTTCCAATTGCTTGTAGGTCATAGCAGATGATGTCCTTATTGGCTGCTGAAGTTCCACAGAGAAATGTCTCAGTGGGCCACCAAATTCCCAGGAGCAGGTCAGAGAAGCTCAGATAAAAGAGTGGCCTTATCTGTCAAAGCAACCAAATGCTCATTTCATAAGTGATGTAGCTCAGAGAACATAAAAATTAGTTATTTTTCCATTTTATGGTCCTAGTAGAAAACTGGGCAGCATTTTCCTTGGGCCTATGCCACTGGTTGACTGTGGGGAATGTAAAGGAAGACTTCAGATAGTAAAAGAAAATCTATAATCACAGCTATCCCAACTGTCCTAGAATCAGAATATTCATGGATGGATTAGCACTGGATCTTCTTACTCACAAAGACATTCTTTTCGTAGCTTTAAGGTAAAAAAAATGGATGGACAGATGAAAAATTTTGTGGTAGAGACATACCACAAATGCACAATTGAGGTGCTTTAGTTGCACACCCAACATATTCTAAAAATAAGAAATAAGATTATCTGCTGAGTGTTTATGGATGTGGTTGAGGACTTAATGAAGATGAAAATAGGTTTTCACAATAATAAAATGTCAAGGTAAAGAGTCAGTCATACTGGCCGGGTGCGGTGGCTCACGCCTGTAATCCTAGCACTCTGGGAGGCCGAGGCGGGTGGATCGCTCAAGGTCAGGAGTTCGAGACCAGCCTGAGCAATGAGCGAGACCCCGTCTCTACTGAAAAATAGAAAGAAATTAGCGGGCCAACTAAAATATATATAGAAAAAATTAGCCGGGCATGGTGGCGCATGCCTGTAGTCCCAGCTA
>JAQIFY010002873.1:0-12998 GCA_028533085.1 Varecia variegata | reverse complement strand
TCCAGGCCATGAGCATGTCATTCAAGCTGGGCCAATGACAGACATCTCCTGGAGCCTGCACACCAGCCCAGGGAGAGATGTTCTCTGTCCTCCAGGAGTTGCTAAAGCTGGAATGCTGTGATTCTAGAGTTGCCAGAGGCCGTATTCCCCTCTCTGTCTAGAAAGTCCATCTGTGTTAGGGAAGAATGGCTCCAGCAAGCAAAGAGCAGCAGAGAAAAGCGAGGGAAGAGCCTGGTGGCATTTGAATATCTGAACCTAGTCATCCTGGGACCGGCTCCACCCTGCACTGTCTATGGTATGGTTATGTGAACCAATAAATCCTCCTTTCCTTGTTCGAACTAGTTGCAGTTGGGTTTCTATCACTTCTAACAAAGAATCCTTGACTAATACAGATATCCCCAGCAATGCAAAAGATGAGGAGCCTTCAGGTGGCCTCCCAGACAACAGGTGTTCACAGGTCTTTGAGTATATAAGAAATATCTTGCAGGGACTCCTAGGAATACACATGTCCCCTGCTTAATTCTTCTTTAAACACACACACACACACACACACACACACACACACACACACCAGAGATAAAGAAGGGGGCAAAAAGCTTTAAGGAAAATGTACGAACATAACGCAACATTTTGAGTCAGGTTCTGTATAGTTTAACCTCTTTGTAAAGCCCATTCCCTAAGTATGTTCTCTTCAACTATAAAGAAAACAGATATTTTAGCTATTCTCATTCTTAGTCTCTCTGTCCTTTCTGAATCATTTCTAAATTAATTTATTACCTTTTATAACCTTATATAACTATAAAAACTAGAACGGAGTCATTCTTTATGAGGAATTGTACAATATGCATCTTCTCTCAAACAGAAGGTGTCCTGTGCATGTGAAAGCTGGAACGTAAAGCACTGGGTTATTGTCAAGTCCTCCAAAAGCTGCTCCAGCCTGGTGAGCAGAGGGACCTTAGAGGCATATCCTCCAAGTCAATGTTTTATTTCTTCTTTATTATTTGGAAGAAATATTGGTTAATTGAGAAAAATGAGTGTAAATTGTTCTATAGCCCTGTTCTGGGAGGTGGGGGAGGAACCATAGGGTGAATATTCATTATCTGAGAGTCCATTGTACTTTGGGGTTGAAGGGAGGATACAGGGAAGACTTTGCAAAAAGGGTATGAGATGCGGTGTGAGTAACAATGATAAGAAGAGAAACCATGGGCTTTTGATAAATGATAGATTAGATCGCTGTCAGAAATGTTTCTTCCTTCCCCTCCACCTCCATGGATGGAGTATATACCTCCTTACTCCTTGACTTGGACTTGGCCATGAGAATCTCACCAGACTTGAAGGAAATGGGCTTGAAATATGCCTGCACAGGTGGGCAGCTCTCTTGCAATTCCATCATCTCCAAGAGCTAAGTGTGTTCTGGTTAGCCCACAGTTGCAGGAGGGGGATGGGAGATGCATGGAGCAGAGCCACCCAGCTGACCAGGAAACACATAACCCCAAACTAAATGCTTACTGTCATATGCCGCTGGGAGTTTGAGGTTGATTGTATATGGCATTACTATAGCAATAGCTAATTGACACAAGCCACTAATGTGATTTCCCTTGAACATGCAAATTGAAGAAGCTCAGCAACATTTGGGTTATTGTACTAATAAAAGTTAAATTGAAGTGAGCAAACCATTCATCTTTTATTATTACCAATTAAAGTGGGATCAAGGTGAACCTGATAATACCCCTAGCCCACTTTGATGACCTTATGCTATGCTTTTAGGACTCAAGACAGTGGTGGAGTTTCAGGTCTAGAACCTCACAGCACCCCTTGCCTATCTGACCTGGGCCACAGGGCTTGTGATGAGGACATCTATGGGCCCTGAGCATCCCTGTATGTTCTTGCTGGGTGTACCAGGAAGGCAAGGCCCTGATTGCCCTGTACCCAAGCCATTCCTCTACCTAGGCTTGGTACTACTCACTGTAAAAGCAGTATTTTCTCCAAGCTCAGCATTCCTCTCCTGTGGCACAATGTACTGTGTGTGCAGGTCCACATGCATCACCTCCTGGGGACTTGGGGGGCCTTGGAGAATCTACAATAAACCTGAAGCTCGGCCTATAATTTCTCTGTGAATGATACAGTTCCTGATCTCTGACCCAAGAGTCTGTGTCTGTTGCCAGCATCCAGGAAACAGTCTAGCTGATGCACTTGTAAGTGGGGTAAAATCCCTGACCCTTCACAGTGTGGGTCACTGCCACGCACTGTCCCATGCACCACACAGGAATGAGGTTTGTGAACTCCTTCAGAGCACAGGGCCTCCTGGGGCAACGTCCAGTGACAACCTGGGAGAGGGAACCTCATAAATTCTCAAATGCAAAGTTAGAAGAGACCTTTGTGATCAGAAGAAAAGCTTAGTGCAGTAATTCCTAGAAGATGCGATGTATCCCTGGTGGGCTACAAAATAATTTTAAATGACATGTAGAAAAGCATAATTTTAAATTCTAGTACCAGTTGTTTCTACTGTGTTAGAAAAATACTCTTTTTTCTGTTTTAAAGACATATTTAAACAAAAAGAATAGGTTAACTTAAAAAAAATAAGTAAAGAAGACTATAGTCTTGTTTATAAGTTAGGCTGTGATTAACTATAAGTGGAGAAAAATGTGCTTTACAGTGACTTAAACCATAAGAACCAAATGTAATTATCTAACATGATTGAAAGCCTGTATGCTCCAGTTATTTATTGCTGTATAACAAACCATCCCACTTAGTGATGTAAAACAAAAACAATTTTATTCCACTCACAGATTCTAAGGGTTGGAAATTCAACGAGGGCACAGAAGGGACAACTTATTTCTTCTGTTCTATGATGTTAAGGACCTTATCAAAGAAGACTCTAATGGCTGGGGGCTGGAATCACGTGGAGACTTTTCTGCTCATGTGTCTGGTCCCTGGGCTGGGATGACTCAAAGACTGGGCTCAGTGGGGACAGTTGACCACAGCACCTACATGTGGTTTCTCTGTGTGGCTTGGGCTTTCTCCTAGCATGGCAGCCACAGGGTAGTTAAACTTCTTCCATAGTGGCCCAGTGTCCCAAGATCAAATATTCCAGTGAATAAGGCACCAGCTTCTTGGTCTTTTGTGACTCTAGCTCTAAAACTGAGAACATTGTATCACTCTTGCTGTCCTTTATTGGTCAAAACAGAAGCCCACCCAGGTTCAAAAAGAGGGAACATAGACACCACTCTTTGATGGGAAGTATGTCAAAAGATTTACAGGGCTAGCAAAGACTTAAACTTCCAAAAGATTTGCAGGTGATGTCTTTAAATAAATCAAAGAAACTAGTGTCTTTAAAAAGAAACTAGAGATTTCTATACTTAAGATGCTGCCTGATACTCTCTAAAGTGTTCAGTAAACTTTCTTGTTATTATTACTTGATCCTTCCAGATTTTTGCCCATACGTATACAAATATATATAGAAATACAAGTATTTGCACATAGGTGGGATATTATACATACCATTCTGTGACTTCAAAAACTACTGGCTATCTCTTCATGTCTGTGTCTATAAAATTATCTCCTTTTAAAATCTTTCCATTGCAGAAAATTCCAAAAACGTACACAAAAGTAGAGGAAATCATATAACACAGTCCTATGTGTTCATCACCCAGCTTCAGTGATTATCAATTTATGGCTAGTCTGATTTCATCTCTGCCCACACCTACTTCTTTTCCTCCCATATTATTTTGAAGCAAATCTCAGACATCATATTAATATTTCATTTGTAAACATTTTAGAATGTGTTAGCACATGCTCTTTTTTTAATGACAAAAGAAATATCTGGTTGTTATGTAAAAACACAAATATAACAGACACTGATAATGTGGAAAATAAATATTCCTTACTATGGTTTGAGTGTCCCCCTCCAAAACTCATATTGAAATTTAATTGCCAATGTAATGGTATTGGGGAGTGGGGCCTTTAAGAGGTATTTAGGTCATTTGGGCTCACAGGAGTGGGTTAGTTATTGCAGGTGGGCTCCTGATAAAAGAATGAGTTCAGCCCAATTTCTTTCTCTGTCTTGTGAGCTAGCTTCTGCCTCCTGCTCTTCTATCCCAAGAAGAATCTTGCCAGATGCTGGTGCCATGTTTTTGGACTTCCCAACTTTCAGAACCATGAGCCAACTAAACTTCTGTTCCTTAAAAATTACCCATTCTGTGGTGTTCTGTTTTCATAGGAGAAAACAGACTAAGACATTCTTCATAGCCGCAAGCTCTAGAGGTAACTGCTGTTAGGGCTATGCATGTGCTAGCATATACTTTTCAAAATAAAAATAGGCCCATTTGGTACAATTGTTATGCAACAGCAATATTTTATTTAGCAATATATCTTAGATATATATCCATTGCAGCAAAAGATGCAATGGTTCTTCTGGTAGATTCTCCCAGCTCCTAAGACTATGGAAAGGGAGTCAAGCTCTGGTATGATGACTTTCACCAAAATCCACTGTGCAAACCCAGCATTTCCACCCTTTCTCTTCTCCCCCTCCTCTTAGATTTTTAGTGAGATTTTAGTTAAACAGGTTCAAACCAGTCTGGAAAAATTATGATTGGGTTTTGAGAGGCAGTTCTGAGCTGACTCTTTGAGAAGCAGCAGTGAGGTGGAGTGCAGACAGGCAGGCCCTTCACCCGGCAGGCTGCACAGCACACTGCAAATGAACTTAGGTTGGGATTCCAGACACCTGAGCTTCTTGTCTTGATTCTGCCTTTTGTATCCTCTATTATGGTTAATTTGTTGAGACATCTTCTTTCCAGATAGATCACTCAGTAGGGAACTGAGTTCTCTTCTTATTATATTAGGTCATCTTATTAGGTATAAATTGGGAAAAGAGGAAATAAATCTATCACTATTTAGGGGAAAAGATTATGTAACCGAAAACACCAAGAGAATCAACTGAGAAACTGTTGCAAACAATCAAAGGATTTCACAGATCTACATGGCAAAGGAGTAATAAACATCAACTGCTTTCATATATGCAAACGATAACCAGCTGGAAGACAGAACGGAAGAAAATATGCCATTTACAATACCCACAAAAAGGATGCAAAGAGACTCAAGTTGTGAAGAAATTTAAACATTTCTTTACAAAATACCCAGGAATAAATGTGCAAGATCTACATGAAGAAAAGTTTAAAATACTACCAAAGGACATGAAAGATTTGAACAAATAGGAAAACAGATCATGTTCTTGGATAAGATGACTCAATAACACAAAGATGTAACTTTCTCTAGGTTTATATATCTACAGTCATGTGTCACTGGATGGTGTTATATACTGAAAAATGCATTAGGCGATTTTGTCCTTGTGGGAACATCATAGAGTGTACTTGCACAAACCTAGATGTGAAAGACCCTGTTAAGAGCATAAAAAGTCAAGCAACACACTAGGAGAAAAAATATATATATATATATAGTCATTAAATATGAAATGTCCAATTTTGAATCAAAAGTGTAGTTTGTTATATCTCTAACAAGAAACAGTGTAATGAATCGAACTATGTGCCTAAAGTATCAACACAGTTTTGCCATCTTAAGGGTAGCTTGTTTATGCCAGCAGTGAAGAAGCCTGGAGAGCAAGTGGCCATGAAATCGCAAAAGGCGTTCTCCACAGCTTGTTGACAATTGAATATTTTTCCTTGCAAGAAGTGGTCCAAAGCCTGGAAGAAGTAGTAGTCAGTTGGTGCAAGGTCTGGCAAATACAGTGGATGACAGAGAGTTTCCAAGTCCAGACTTTGTAATTTGAGCAGCATTGTTTTTTGCAACATGTGGTCTTGCAAGAGGATTGGCCTGTCTCTGTTGACCAGTCTCTGCTGCTTAACCACAAGCATCCTCATCATTTCATCCAATTGGTTGCAGTAGACATCCGCCATAATCGATTGACCAGGTTTCATGAAGCTGTAGTGGATAATAACAGCACTAGACCACCAAACAGACACCATTAGCTTTTTTTTGATGAATATTTGGTTTGGGACTGCGTTTCGGCACTTTATCTTTATCCAATCATTGTGCTGAATGCTTGCAATTGTCAAAAAGAATCTATTTTTCATCACATGTAACAATACAGTGTAGAAATGGTCCCCTTTATGTTATGACAGCAAAGAAAGGCAAGTTTCGAGATGATTTCTCTCCTGACGCTCATTTAATTCATGCAGTACCCATCTGTCCAGCTTCTTTACCTTGCCCATTTGTTTCAAATGGTCCAATGTTGTTGGAATAGTAACGTCAAAACTTGCTGCTAATTCACGCAGGCCGCTGACCTCCCTGAGGTTCTAGGCCAACAGCTATGAGGAGTTAAACCCCTCCAGCAAGGGTAAGAGTGGGCATGGGGGCCTAGAGCTGCATGTCCAGTATAGCAGCCACTAGCTACAATGGCTATTTAAATTAATTAAAATTGGGCCGGGCGCAGTCCTAGCACTCTGGGAGGCTGAGGCAGGAGGTTTGCTTGAGGTCAGGAGTTCCAGACTAGCCTGAGCAAGGGAAAGACTCCATCTCTACTAAAAAAAAAAAGAAAAAAGGAAAAATTAGCTGGGCATGGTAGCATGTGCCTACATTCCCAGCTACTCAGGAAGCTGAGGCAGGAGAATCACTTGAGCCCAGGAGTTTGAGGTTGCAGTGAGCTCTGATGATGCCACTGCACTCTAGCTGGGGTGACAGAGTAAGACTGTGTTCCCCCCAAAAATAATAATAATTAAAACTAAATTAAAAATTCAGGTCCTTAGTCAAGCTACCCATATTTCAAATGCTCAATAGCCATCTGTGGCTAATGGTTCCTTTATTGGACAGCATAGTATTATAAAACATTTCATCACAGAAAGTTCTAGTGGACAACACTGGCCTAGAGAATTACCTTTTACTGTGTGCCTACTGTAAAATATAGCAGTCTGTTGAAGTATCTCAGAGGGCATGCTCTGGGGCCAGACTGTCTAGGTTTGAACCCCAGCTCTGCCAGTCCCTAGCTGTGTGACCTAGAGCAAGTTACTTCACTTCTCTGTGCCTCATTTGTTCCAACTGTAAATTGGGGATTATAATGGTATCTATTTCATGAGGTTGCTGTGAGGATTCAGTGAGATAATACATGTCAAACACTTGGAACACTACCCTGGCCCATAGTAAGTGCTCAGCAGCTGTTATTTCTATTTAAACCTCACAGCAGCCCTGTTAAGTGGGTGCTATTATGATTCTCATTTACAGATGAGGAAATTGAGCCTCAGAGAGCTGGAGTAACTTGTCCAAAGTCCCATGGTGATAAAGTGGCAGAGCTGGCTTTGTACTCCAAAGCCCACAGTTTTCTAGACTTCAAGCTATTTCTGCCTTTGAGGGCAGGGATGTATCTGCCCCTGACCTCAGCTGGAAATTGGTCCAGCTCCACAGTCTTCTCTGCCAGATGAGCTCCTGCCAACCCTACCAGGGGCCCCACGCACTTGACTGATGCCTGATCCCCATTAATGGGGGCCCCCACCGTCAGCTGGCACCCGTCAGAGAGCCTTTTCCTTCCCGCTGCCCTAGGTGAGGTGCTGGACCCGGAGCACTGAGCAAATAGAACATGAATCCTGCTGACAGGGCAATAACAAGGCTCCTAAATCAGCACTTGGACTTTTTGCTTTACATATATTACTAAAATTACATGTCAGGAATTAATATACATTGTAAACCAGATGTGCCAGTTACATATTTCTCTCTGGAACAGCTCTTGGGTGCCTCCTGAAACTGCTACTGGTGTTAACCACACATTCTTCCCACCATGCTTGGCCCCTGGCAAGGCCACACTGACAGCAGGCGGGTCAGGAAGGGGTCAGGAAGGATGGGAGGCCCAGAGGAGCTGTAAGGAGCCAAAAGCTGATTTTCTCACTTTGGAACCAAGCCCAGCTGTGTTGGGTTTCACAACTACTTCTGTGTCTTGCTGCTGTGCCAGCTGTGCCTTTAGTCCCTAAAGTCCTGCAAGTACTAAGTCCCTAGTACTTAGCCACAGTCTGGCACATTGTACATATTCAGAGGAGGTGGCAGAGGCTGCTGATTTCCTACTCAAGGTCTGTTCTCTCCTTGTTTCCAATTAAAGAACCCTGATATTGTTTGGGGCTGCAATGTATGGAGCTAAAGATACCCACCTTTGCAATTTCCTTTGTGGCTAGGTATGGGGATGGGAACTAGCTCTGGCCAATGAGATGGAAAAAGAAATATGCTGGGAGTTTCTGGGAAATCCATCCCTTCTCACTTCCTTTTCTCTCTGCCTGGAACATAATTGTGATGGTCACAGTTGCAGCCATCTTGCAACCATGAGGTGACAAGCATGAGGACAAGGGCCTCCATACTAAGATGGAGGTGTGAAAAAATGGAAGGAATCATGTGGACATATCTGAGCCCTTATAGCAGTGCTGTTATGCCCTGCCTCCAGACACACTAAGTAAATAAAAAACAAAATAATAAGCCCCTATTTTAACCCTGGAGTTATCAGAACTTATCACATTCCTGATGCATTTGTTTTCAGTGAGCCTGGCATCCACAGAAAAGCAACTCTTGGGGTATCCTCTCAGTCCTTGCCTCTCTTCTCTAAAGTGTGCCTGCCACCACATTCCTGCCCAGACCCTACTGTCAGAGAATTCCCACCACATTTCCCCCTGGGTGGGTGGTAGGACATGGCCATAGCTGATTGAGCCAATGGAATGAACCTGACCCAACCAGTTTCTCTCCCTGACGTAGCCTGCCATGGTCCCAGGAAGGTTTTTTGTTTGGAGTGTACAGTGCTTTTAGACTTTTTTTTTTTTAAGAGGTGGGGTCTCACTCTGTCACCCAGGCTGGAGTACAGTGGCACCATCATAGCTCACTGCAGCCTTGAACTTGTGGGCTATAGCAATCCTCCTGCCTTAGCCTCCTGAGTAGCTGGGACTGCAGGAGTGTGCCACTATGCTCAGCTAATTTTTTTAAAAAAATTTTTGTAGAGATGAGGGTTGTGCCATGTTGTTCAGGCTGGTCTCAAACTGCTGACCTCCCACCTTGGCCTCCCAAAGCACTGGGATTATAGGCATGAGCCATCTTGCTTGGCTGCTTTTTTAGATTTTTAAAAAACATCAAGCTTCCCCAAAATATCTGGATTTCTGGCCTCTCTTAAAATAGTGGAACATCTGGCATCACTGGCCTTAAATTCCACATGGCAATAAGTGGCTGTTGCCAGGAGGCGGCTTCCCCCTCTAGACAGGTGCATACTCTCCCATTTTTCATTGTCCCCACCTTGCCCGAGTGTGTTCTTACACATGGCTCCCTTTCACTCACCCTGTTGCCAACCTGGCTCCTGTAGGCATTTAGGTTGAAGACACCTGCTCTGAGTAGTTTCCATAAGGCCCTTGAGTCATGATGATAATAAGGGCACTGATGAAGACGATAGTAGCAGCAGTTATCGATGGTTTCCATGACCCAAGTAGCTTGGTGAGCGCTTTACATACATATCTTATTTTGTCCTCAAAACAAGAAGACCCTCCTATTATCCTTATTGTACAGATCCCAAAGAGGTACAGTAACTTAACCAAAACCTCACAGTCGGTGAACAGTCCATCTGGGATTTGAATCCAGGCATGCTGACCTCAAAGTGGGTGCTTTCTAACCAATAGGCTATAATGTCTTTCCATGAATTAAGACAAAACCACAGCTGGAGAAGGATGTGGCGGGTGTGTCACACCGAGATTGAAAGAGAGAGACTGAGGCACCAGAGTGGGAGGCAGAGGGAGTGTCTGCCTTGGCCACTGGCTGTTTTCTGTTTCCTTGTGAAGCCTGGCTGCGATCCACACTTGAGTTGCAAGGAAATCTCCAGTTGAGATTCACTGACACTGGCAGATTTAATCAGAAGAAGAATCAATGGAAAAGATACCAGGGAGCTTTTGGCACGGCTTGGAATTCTGGAGAAGCAGATCTGGACACCACAATGGCAGACACCCATGGCTTATCTGGTGAGGACCCTGCTGTCCCCAGTGCAGAGTACCAGGCACTTCAGCTTGCCCCTCTGACCCTGCTAAAGTTCCACACATGGACACTAGGGACTGATTCTGGCCCTACTGCCTAGGCTGCCCCAGAGACAGGATATTGCTGCTTCTATGGCCACCAGCACCAGACTGGGCCTCTCTGCTGCCCCTGTGTCTTTGTGTCACTGGCTTCTCATTCAAAGTCTAGTTTGTGCCTCTAACTGGCTGAGCCTAGGTCACATGCCCAGACCCTAGCTGCAAGGGAGGCTGAGAAAGCAAGCAGCTAGCACTTCCACATTCTGCATGGGGAAGTGAGCTCTAATTCCCACCACGACTCATGTGATGGAAAATTCTCTGGAAATGAGTATGGGTTTCTGAGGCTGGGCAGCCAAAAGTGACAACAATCCATGAAAATTCACAAGAATCTCCTTTCCAATAAGCTAGCTCAAGTGATTGTTATCATTCAGAGTTGCATCAGGAAAGAAATGACACTCAAATGGAGTGATCGATGACAGTATTTATAAAGGTACAAGAAGGGTTAAGGGAAGCCAAAAGGAATGGGGAAACACCCCAGAGGTTGCAACATCTGGCGAGGTTGGGGGGCATTATGACTCCAGGCCTGAAGGGGCAAGGAGATGGGGTGCTTATGGGAATGTGGAAAGAGCTGGACTTGTAGAAAGAGTTTTCCATAATGGTCCCAGTCTTTGGCCCCAGAGCTGGGGGAGTAAATACCTTCATTTCTCTTTCCTTCCATCCTCTAGTCTCCTGCAGGTGTCTCCCCTTGGGCAAACCCAGGAGGAGGCCAGGGAGCAAAGGATCCTGTTGACACAGTCCACAAAAGTGAGCCTCTGGAGCATAGCGCCACCCTCAGTGGAGAGGGTTTCTGGAGGGCAAAACAGAATAGTCAACAACCCATGATATGATCGTGATCTTATCATTTAATCACCCTGAGCTGGCTTTTCCACTTTAATTGAGAAGCCCTGACATTTTCTGGTTCTCTAAGGCCTTCCCTGCTGGCCACTTCTCCTATAATCTCTTTTCTGGCCTGCCCTATTTGTCCCTATATAAGCCTCCATTTGAAGGTCAAAGCTTTTGGTTTCCAAAAAGCAGGGTCTTTTCTATGTGGTCACAGGGATTCCTGTTTTTTGGCAGGTGGAACCAATTTTCCATCCAGTCCATCCAAATTCTGACTTGGGGACTCCCCTGGAATTTTGCCATACCAGCAACTTGCCTTTTCAAGCCATAAAATGCCTTCCCAGATTTCAAGAACTGCCCTCATGGGGTTATTGCTTTATCCTTTAATGCCTCACTTGATCTCTTTTTTCTCTCACGACTCGGTCCTCCAGCCAAATTCCATCCTGACTTCCCACATTCTCCGTTGAATGATATCTCTTTGATATCTCTCGACAACTCAGAGCTCAGCCTTTCTCCAACAGCTATTCATACAAAGCACATCATGTTTCTACTTTAACTGCAGTTTGGTGACTCTGCTGCGAGCGTGGTTTGAAATTGTTCTTGCCTAGATTTCTGATGGGAGAAGCAGTTTCTCCTCATCCCTTAAAGTTTGAGCAGATATTTAGATAAATGAGGAATGAAACTATGAAGACTAAGCTCAAAGGAGTGACATTTAGCATTGTGATCAAATAAAATCTGTACATAGTTAAGGCAACACTTTTAATAAGTGATTGTAAATGTTTAACGTATACATACATAGCAATTGACAATCGTGTTACCTTAAGCATCAGCACTCTTATGGAGACGTGGCAGTGGAATGGACTCCGATGTTCCACAAAGACACCCCTCCACCCCACCCTCTTTGGGAATTTCCTTCGCTGCTGCTTTTTCAGGGCAGTCTGCGTAAATGATTGATCAACTTGGGAGCTTAGAGGCCTGGTCCCCTTGCCCTAACTCAGGACAACTTTGAAAACCTATCCCAGCTTCAGAGTTCCCCATGGGGTCAGTTGAAGCCTTTGTTCTGACATTGTAGTTCAACTTCTTCCTCTGTTCTGACATTGTAGTTCAACTTCTCCCTCTGCTCTGTCCTGCTTCTCTCTCCTCTCTTCTACAAGTGTCGGTCCCAAGAGGGCTCCCTCAGCAACTTGCTGCACCCTCATCTCCATCTCAGAATCTGCTTCACAGAAAACCAAACGCTCAACCCTCCACTCCTCCTTGTTTCCATGCCCCTTGGAATGTGACTTTGCAGCTTCTCCATTCAAGAGACAGAGTCTATTTTTTCACGCCTTGAATCTAAGCTGGCCTGTGATTTGCTTTGGTCAACAGAATGAGGCATAAGTCACGTTGTACCTGTTCTGAGCTTGAGCCTCCAGGAGGCTATGTGCTTCCGCTCTCATTCTTGGAGCCCTGCCGCTACCAGGAGAACAAGCCCAAGCTAGCCTGCTGGAGCATGAAAGACAAGTGGCCAAGTCATCGCTGTTGCCCCAGCTGACGGTCAACCAACCACTAGAAGCAGAGCCACCTAGCTGACCACAGTGCATGAATAAACTTAGCCAAGACCAGAAATAATACCTAACTGAGCCCAGCCCAAATTGCTGACCCAGAGATTCATAAGCTAATAAATAGTGTTGTTTGAAGACATGTAAATTTTGGAGTGGATTTGCTATGTAACAATTCTTTTTTTTTTTTTTTTTTTTTGAGACAGAGTCTCACTTTGTTGCCCAGGCTAGAGTGCCGTGGCATCCTCCTAGCTCACAGCAACCTCAAACTCCTGGGCTCAAGCAATCCTACTGCCTCAGCCTCCCGAGTAGCTGGGACTACAGGCATGTGCCACCATGCCCGGCTAATTTTTTCTATGTATTTTTAGTTGGCCAGATAATTTCTTTCTATTTTAAGTAGAGACAGGGTCTCGCTCTTGCTCAGGCTGGTCTCGAACTCCTGAGCTCAAACGATCCGCACCGCCTCGGCCTCCCAAGTGCGAGGATTACAGGCGTGAGCCACTGTGCCTGGCCTACTATGTAATAATTCTTTTTTTTTTTTTTTTTTTTTTTT
>JAQIFY010002872.1:0-12999 GCA_028533085.1 Varecia variegata | reverse complement strand
CCTTATTCCACTAACATAAACTCCAGGAGGGCGGAGATATTTATCTTGTCTGTTCATTGTTCTATCCCCAGTGAACGAAATAGCATAAATGACCAACAAATAATTTTTAAATAAATAAAATATCTATGGCACATTGAACTTATTAATTAAACTTAAGTTTATCCATCCAGAAAGAGGGTTGGGAGTAGCAATAGAATCTGGCACAGACACATAGGGATTTTCTTTGCATAAAAATACAAAATTATCCTACTTAATATATAGTACTTATAATTAGTGAGTATATTGGGGTAATACTGGCAGCAAAATATGACTTATTTATAATGGTCTTTAAGTAAAATGTTTCTTATGTACTTTCTAAAACTCTTTTTAATGTAAAGACAATCTCTAAGGATAACGAGACTTAAAACTTGCTCTGATATTTAATGGGCAATGGACAAATATGGTCTTATTACAACATGTACACATGAACACCCAGACATGTACTAAGTTCTTGAATTACTGAATTAAGTCCTTTGTCTTTCTTATATTAACATTTTCTAATTTAATATGTTTTAATTGCATGAAAGTTGGTGAGTCAATTGCTGGTCTTTTTAGAAAATATCACATAATAAGAAGATATCACATAAGAGAGATGGCCTAAAAATCTGCCTAATATGTGCATTTTACTTATAGACAAACATAATTGCTATATTTTATCATAATTTATGCAAAATGCATAACCTGTGCCATGCCCTGGCTAATAGCATCTTTTGAAAATGGAAAGAAAAAAATAGCAGAGAGGAGAAAAAAAAAAAGTCAGCCAACACATTTTAGAACCCAAAAAACAAAATAACAGCTTTTCCGTCATTTACATGTTTTGTTGCATTTCTTGAACGAAAAAAAGGTGGGAATTGTCCCATTAAGTTCGTTAGGATGAAGCAGATGAAGAGGGGAGAAGTAATGAACTAGATTTGTCTATTAGTGAAAGAGGTTGTGAATACCCCAAAAAAGTTATAGGAGCTGAAAGGAGTCCTGCCTAGCCCGCAGATGAGGGTATATAAAATTTGTGGCAGCAGAGAGGAAGTTCCCCAAAAATGAATGGATGGTTCAAAAGTAAGTAAAGCAGAATAAAGGCATCCAGAAAGTCCATCAGTAAGAAATCCTGTAACCATAGCTCAGAAACAGGACTTAAGTTGCTCAGTGTCAATAAGCAAGAAAGAGGCAGCTTCTAAGTACCAGAGATGGGCTACCAAAATTAGAATCCAGTAAGCAAAACTGGGGCATAAGGTGATTTATTAGTAAGAAGGCAAAATAACACCGAGGAGAGTTAGGGTTCAAGGTCCAAGCAAGAATACACGAAGGAAAGTTTGATGCTGATATGCAAAAGGATACTCTAAAACTCTTTACATTTTTCTACTTCTGATCAGGATGGTCCTAGGTAGGTATCAAGTAGTCACAAATACCAGGGATAGGAAGAATACAGACCAGGGATTCAGGATAACTATCTGACAATTTTTTCTTAAATAGACCCATTGGGGGCAGGAGGGGTGGGCAATTCAAGCAAGAATGAAGCAACTTAACCCATATTTTTATCATTGAGCAGATGTTTTAATTCTGATTTTGCCTTTCATTAACTGTATTTAGCCTTCTTTAAGAAAAGAGGATTACTGCAGTATATGAAGAGTAGCAATGAAGCCAATGTTTATGGAGCAGATTAAGTGAGGGCAGAATAGCAAGAGACAAGTTTAAAGAGGTGGGATACAAGTGAAGCATTATAAAATACGTTGGCTTGTCTTTTCCTGAAATATGGAGCCTTTGGAAGGTATGAAACAGAGGAATGATAGGAATCCGAATTCCATTTTTAAAGGATAATTTAGGCTATTGTGTTGAAAATAAGAGATAGAGGATATTGATGGGAGATGGGTAACCAGTTAGTTAGTAGGTTACTGCAGATTATGGTGACTGGACTTGGGATGCTTGCAGTAGAATAGGAGAGAAGGAATTACATGCTGCATTCTGGATTTGGATATACATGTGCTTTGAACTTTTGAAAACTCAAGCTCTTTTCCCAGACAAATCTTTGAAAAGAATTTATGATTATATATCCCTTATTAGTTCTTACTGATTTTTTCTGATAAAAAGTGGTACAGTTGCATAATACAGCAGATTAAATTGGCTATTAGCATATAATTCATAACAAGCATAAAATTACGAATTTTTTAGTAGAGAGGTTTCACTGTATGCTTTGTTAATTTTGTAAAATGTGTGTGATGGTTTGTCTAATATCTTGCCAGTACACTGCCATAGTTAGGTATCAAAGTGCTCAAAACTAGAAAAAATAAATCTAAGTAATTTGGTGTCATATTATTTGTTCATTTATATAGTATAATACACTACAATGAAAAGAAAGTCACTATGGTGCAGCAGATGAAAATTATGACCAGAATATTTTAACATTACAATGCACTAGTTCTTCAGATAGAATAAATAAAAGTTGGCCACATACAATTTTACAAGTACATCATTTTTAGTTATTTTCATTATAAATACTATAATAGGCAGAATAATGGCCCCTTAAAGGTATTCATGCCCTAATACATGAAACTGTCAATGTGTTAGGTCACATGGTAAAGGAGAGTTAAGGTTGCAGGTGGAATTATGTTTACCTTAAAGGAATCAGCTGAATTTGAGATAAGATAGTATTCTGGATTATCCAGGTGGGTCTGATGTACTCACAAGAATCCATTTTAAAAGGGAGGCCAGTTGAGTCAGTGTCAGAGAGGATGCGGTGACAGAAGCAAGGTTGGAGTGATGTGAAGTGAGGTGATGTGATGTGATGTGATGTGAGGACTCAATGTGCCATTCCTGGCTTTGAATATGGAAGAGAACCATGAGCCAAGGAATGTGGGGGGCCTCTGGAAGCTGGAAAATAAAAAAAGAAAATCCCCTGGAGCTTCCATAAACGAATGCCCTTTTGCCAACACCTTGATTTCAGCCCAGTGAGACACATTTCAGATTCCTGAATTCCAGAACTATGAAATAATAAATTTCTGTCGTTTTAAGTCACTAGGTTTGTGGTAATGTGTTATGGCAGCCATAGAAAACTAGTAAAAATATGAATTTAATGTTTATTAATTTGATCGATAGTTAAAGTATTGAGCTGATACTTTTGAAAGATTTGCTAACTGGTTTGGGTAAAAGAAACCCAACATACCTTCTAGAAAAGAAAGATTACAAAATATTCTGTTTGACATTGTCTCAGCTCTGATTAGTAAAAATGCCTCCTCCTCCCACCTCCAATACAAAAAAGACACTAATCTGAAAATTTGTAGTCATAACTCTGCTTTTATATAAATTTTAAGTTTAAATGTTATTTAATCTGTGCGGCTATTGATAACACAGTATAATAAATTAATCTAAAATGACCTTGAGTTGGAAGTGCCATGGGGCACCTCACAAAAACAGATGCAAATTTTTTCCCTAGGAAACTATCTTTACTTTTACAGAATATCCAGAGATTAAGATAAAATTACAAATATAAGCACAGAAACTAATAAATAGATGTGGAAAGAAAGACACCATTGTGAAAAGTTAGCAGAAATGGCAAATAGTAGAATTAAATTCCAACAACTTCAAATATGGAATTAGCAACTACAGAATATAAAATTAGTGTATATAAATGTAGATATAATTTAGGAAGTAAAAGGTCAATCAAGGAACAACAGATTATAAAAATGTTCTTGGGTATTTTCAAAGAACAAAATAGAACTCCCAAAAAGAATTTGTAATTGTATGATATAACAGTTCAATAGACAGATGTAACAGCATATTGTGCAAAACTGAAAAACAATGAAAAGAACAAACTTTGAAATGGTCAAAGAGAAAAGGCAGATTACCAATCAAGGAACTACAGTTATTTTGACAGTACATTGTTCAAGAGCATTAAGAGAAACCAGAAGAGGCATTCATTCATTGATGGGCACTTATGTAGAATTCAAAGGAAGAAAATCAAGAAGAAAATGTAACAGAAGTTGAATTGAGTAGTACAGGTTCAACTGATAATCAGCATCTGGAGTATTGAAAGTAAATAAATAGAAAACAAGCAAAGGGACAATGGAGTAATTAACTGAGTTGAAAACCATAGTTCCCTTAAGACATTCACATGCAACTATTTAATCTTCCATTGCTACACAGCAAATGAATGCAAAGAGGATAGCAGATGGATTTAATGTGGCAATGTGTACATATATACTTATGTACATATGCACACGCATACATATGAAATAAATAAAGTTATGGTTACCATCCAACAAGAAAAGTCTATTGCCTAAATGACATTACCATCAAAAATAGAAATCAGGAAACCTAAATTTTCCTTTCTTTTATTATTTTTTTTAAAATAATGAACACTTGAAATACAATAGCACCATATTTAAATACCTATGCTGAAAAATCATGAATGCAGTTGTTTGGGGAGTTATTAAAATACTCATCTTTTTAACATCAATAAAACTGGTAGACAAAATATAAAAAAAGAGATTGGTGGCTAAAATATGTTAGGTTGAAGTAAATGATATATATCAATAGATATATTGATATCAAAATTAGCACCTAATAAATATTGACTACACAGTACATTCAAGGTTTTATAAAACATGTATATAACTCCTCCTAATCCATTCATCTATTTATCTATCATCATTTTATATGTATACATATAGATATGAAATATGTATAAAGAAATATATATTTATCTATCATAAATATATATTTACTTAATTATTTATCATCATTGCATTGCCCACAAAGTAAGGGAAATATTCAGAGGATGAAAGTGAAGCGAAAACAAGAATTCAAGTAGGGAGAGTTAGGGTTGAAGCTCTGGCTGAGAATATCTTTTATTCTTTGCTTTTTAGCTTTTTTTTCTTGGTCATGCAGGACCTATTGAAGCAGATACAAAATCAGGGCCCTCTCAAATGAGATTATTCTACATAAATCTAAAATCCTAATTTCATCAAGCATAAACTAGGAAAAAAAACAATCTATATAAAAGGCAGGATGGAAACTTGTAGATTTTGACATTGGGTAGAAGAGAAAAAAATTAACTAGAAAAAATTTTAATTACAAATTGGTCCTCATGCAGAATTGTGTCCCACAGTAAAACTTAGATTGAAAATTGTCCCTCTGTACCTAGTAGGAGTAAGCACTAATCCTTTTAAAAACACACTTTCAACAAAGCTCTAAATAAATTTCAAAAGAAATTCCAAGAAAAAAATGAATTCATAGTCAAAAATCACAAGACAGCTGACACCACAAAGTACCACGTATATGACAGAAATAGTAGTCTCCTAATACTTCAAGAAAAAATGTCAGAATAAGAAAACAAGGAGAGCTTTTTAATCTATGGTAGAGTTTGCTTTCAGTATGGGAATGGTGGAAAATTAATGAGGGCAAGTTCATAAATGTAAATATTGTCTAGATATAAGTTTGTATTACATAAACTTACATTAAAATGAATGTTGTGATCCTTAAATGTGTTTAATGCAATGCACTCAAAGGGCCAAAAGGAGGTATAGGAGAATGTGGGAACGATCTCCCATGTGTAATTCTCATTCCTTTGACGATTGAGTGGGCCTAGACCCACGAGGATCTAATGTTACACCTTTAGGACTTTGTAGCTCCAATTCAAAATCAAGGCTTTGGCTGACACTGTCTTGTTAGAAAGGGAAGCCCAAGGAGTCAAAGTCCATTTTATCAATGTATCTCCTGAGTGTATACTTTTAATTACAAAATAAGATATTTGTCCCAGTTCCTAGTTAGTGACTTGCTGGATAATTTTACAATATGACAGAAAATAAAAGGATATCACTTTGATTAGTATGGCACCTTCCCAGTTAACATTTGCACTTCGCCTTTCAAGGGCAGCTGCTCATAGACACACACCATAAAGTGGAAATGGGTGGGTGTAGTAGACACTGCTGGTGGGCTGCACGGATCCCCTCTCCTGAGACAGTGCACCTAGTCCTCAACTTTTGTAAGTGTTGTCTAATGGCTCACAGTTTCCTCCTGAGAATGGCCCAGAAACCAGGAAAGCCTCTTCATCAGGAAATGTCTAGAAAATTATGTTCTCTCATGAGGGGCAGTAACAGCCAATGGCTGGTTGAGTTGGAAGTACAAAAGGCTGGCCCCCTGTCTCAGGTGTATCAATTTTGTGGTGGTATTTATTTTCCAGAGCTCCCTGTGGATTTTGGCTGAATTTTTACCTGGCTTATTTCCCTCCTTCACTCTCTCTCGGGTTTCATCTGAAATGGCTCCCTCACTAAATCATTTGCACAAGAATCATCATTTCAGGTTCTGTATCCAGAAAACCATAGCTTAAAAAAAAGTTGTTGTAGATTTTTTTGTTATGCTAAATTGTACACAGCCAAACATTTGGGAGCTACTCATGTAAAACCCACATAAAATCTATTGCTCATTCCTCCTTTTGAGGTATGCAGTTGTGTTAAGTGGATGTTATTTATGGCATGAGTGTATGTGTGTACATTTATAAAACCTGTATGTAGAATGTGTTTACAATTATGCATTAACAAACCAAATGTATTTATCTTTGTGTGAAAATTCAAATGGAATTATACAGCATATGTGGATATTTCTAGGAAATATTACTTATTTTTGGTAAAAATAAAATTTGAAATCTTTACAGGGTAAAACTCAACTACAGTTGTGGGTGTGTGTATGTGTGTGTCTTCAGATAAAGGGTAATTGTTTACAGTAAAGTGTATCCAGGGCTGTTTCAATACATTACTGTTTGTATAGCCCAACATGTGAAGGACTCACCTGTTAGAAGAACCATTGATGGGATGAAAACAAAAACATGGATTAATTTTGTAAGGTTGAGGTTATAGCAGAATAAACATTTTTATAAGGAGAGATTGTTAAGTAGATATTTCCTCAGTTATGATTAACCCCAGCATGAAAGAATTATGAAAGACTTTTTCTTTTAAAATAAACCTTTCTTTTGTTCACTAGTTCTTCCTTCTGAAGTGCTTGGATATTGTTTACACTTCCTTTATAACTCTAAATGGTTTCACTAGTTGATTGTAACCATGCATGTGGTTTTAATTCCCAAGGAAGAACTCTAGTGATTAAATTCCTCCAGTGCTTCAGTCAAAGAGTTGGGATGGTTTCAGGCCTCATCTTCAGCACTAGCTTGGGCTCTGGGAAGGCAGCCAGAACAGTAGAGAAAGAAAGATGTCTTGTGCCAAATAGTTGCATTTACTAAGCTAAGGGGACTTACATTCTATCTAGTTAGTCTTTTATGCATACATTCATGCATCCAACTATTTAATAAGCATTTTTGAACATTTGAGAAGTGCAGAGAACAATATGAGAATCTCAGGGTATTAAAAATAGGCAAGGCACATTTTAGGTCATAAAGAAATTGTAAGTGTAGGATTAGAAGTCACGCATGTGATAATATATCACCAAGCATCATCTGCTAAGAGTCTTAGAGGCAGTGCAAACAAAGCCCAAGCACTTTAGAAGAAAAGAACCAGGGAAGAAAATAGAGGTTTGTTAAAAAAGAAAGGGATTCTTAATTTTTCTATGCTCTGGTTCATCAGAAATGAAGAAATCTCTTAATTAAAAAGTTGAGATTTAGCATTTGCTATAAAGACCCCATAAAAATCAGACACACGACACACATACCCACCCAAATATTAATCCACATATTTCCATATCCACAAATATGAAAAATAAATTTCGAGAGGACTAAAAGTAAGCCTCATTCAGTTAAAAGGAAATGAAACCACACACACGTACACACACAAATATTAATCCACTTATTTCCATATCCACAAATATGAAAAAGTAAATTTTAAGGGGAATAAAAGTCAACCTCATTCAGTTAAAAAGAAATGAAAAGGACTATCTGAGCTATTTTTACAGGCCATCAAATTTCTATATCTTGTAATACATTGAAACAGCCATGTCAAATGTAGAACAAATGCTGTCAGAATTTTCTTCAATTTCATTTCAAAGCTTTCAAAATGAATTTTTGACTAGACCTGAAACCTTTAATAATGTTTATTTAATATGATACTATTCTTCCCTGGGAATAAGGGTCTAGGATTCAAAGACAAAGACTCTAACTTGGCAAAAGCCTAATTTTTCTCTTCTATCACATGCCCAATATGTTCCCTGGGTGCCTGATTGAGTTCTTCTCCCAAGATCTTAGCATTTCTTTTTTCCATTTGTAGGAACAACACAGACTATGCGTAGGGTGTTTGCAAATGAAATGTTAATCTCAAAATATATTCCTTATTTTATTTGCATAAATAAAATACAGCAAAAATTCTTCAAGTGATTATTATTGAGGGTTTCTATATTTCATAACTGATATTTGCCTACTTGATCTATCAATTATTAAAAAAATGTATGTAACATCTCTTTTTTCTCTGCAGTTCTGTCAAGTTTTGTTTAATTTATTTTGTGGCTGTGTTGTTAGAGTCCTACAAATTTAAAACTTGTCTCTTTCTGGTGGATTGAAATGTTTACAATCATAAATTGACCTTTTTTACCTCAATAAAATTTTATGTTATTGAATATATTTTATACTAAAATTAGCATAGAAATGTCAGCACCCTTTTGCCTAATATATCTCTGGTATATAATTTTTATTTTTGTTATTTTCCACCCTTTTGCAGCCTCATGTTTAATTGTACCTCCTATATGCAGCCTCTTTGAGTTGTTTTATTCAACTTTTCCTTTGCCTTTTGTTCTGTGAGAGTTCTGTTTGCTTTTGTCATGCACACAGGGGCATTATTCTTGGCTGCTTTAAACTACATTCTCACCTTGAGGTGTTTTGGACCACACAGGCAATATGAATTTTCTCTGCTGATCAACCTGAGGGCCAGATTATGGTAACAAATTCTTAGGGATAATTTAGCCTGTATATTCAGCACCAAGAATTGAGACTGAAAAATTTTCTTGCATTCCCCTGAAAAGTTGGATAAATTTTAAGTTTACCCTCTCTGTGAGATCTCCAAAGTCTCATTTTTATGTGGAGAGCTGGATGATATTAAAAATTAGGAGATAGATATTACATTTTTTTCAAAACCAAGAGTCCATATTATGCTGTTGGAATTAAAATATTTCTTTTCAAACATTTGTCAAGGACATAATCAGTTTATGTACATTGTAAGATAAAGAGACCAAAATGTCAATAGGCTTTCAGTCCAGCTTATTGAATGGCTCAGTCATTTTACTGTAAATGCAAGTGAAATAAGGGGTGTAGATTCCTGTCATTCATTCATGGTGTTCCCCTGATGCTTGTTCGTTTGTTTAGGAAATCATGGAGAGGATACTGTTGTCTTCTTGGTGCCCCATAAAGTCGAGACCCTCCACCAATTCTTGGCACATGTACTTTAATCATATACGTCTGAAGGACCCAGCTTTTCTGCCCACTTTCCTCTTGTGGTAGATTCTTCTTACTGAGTTCAACATTGGTTTACTGCTTTTACTATCTCCATAGTATCTCTCTCCAAAATTTTCTCTCTCTAATATCAAGTCCCAAGTTTCAAATTGTATTCCGATTAATCATCCTTGAATATACAAATTCACATTAAATTCAGTATTTCTGAAACTTTAGTTCATGATTTTCCCCTCTAAGTCCATATAACCCATGGTCACATGGTGCTCTGAAGATTCAGAGCTTCACCACTGGAGCATATTAGGGGTATCCTTTGTAAGGTATGGTATACAGTAGACATTCACAAAAGGGAGGAGGGAAAGAAAATTATCAATTTTGAGTCACTACAATGCTCTCAATTCTTTTTTATTCATAATTTTTCACTTCCCTTTTAATCTTGAAGTTTAAAAGAATATTAATTTAATTTTGAATTTTAAAGGAGTTGATTTTATACAATGCCCCCCCTCCACACCAATTGTCAGAAAATACTTTGAAAGATCCCAAATACATGGCTATTCATGTAGCTTATTCCTAACATTTTCTCTGATGAGCAATTCTTCTAATCATGAGACAATCACTACCGTTCCTAGCTAGCTCTAATTGTTACCATTTTTTAAGTAAAACAAAATATAGGCTATGTCTTTTCCCCGCCTCTCCATCTTGATTCTAGATTGACACCCTGAAATTTCACTAAGACTAGTTGCATTTCACTCAAAGTTTTCACAACTATCAACTAAGGTTAGAATGGGATTTTCATAAGCCCACTCACCTACTCGGCAACCACGATGAAATCTTCATGTTTATTTGGTCAAATTCCAGCTCTCCTCCATTCAGGACTACATATCAAATAGTCCCAATTTGTGGATTGAATGCTCTGCCATCAGCAGTTCTCAACCTGGCTGCACATTTTGATTACTTAGAAGCTATTTTAAAATACTTGTCCTTGGAACCAACCACATAGAACTTAAAAGTTAAATTAGCAAGGAGACTGGAATGGACATTTTTTAAGTTCCTCGGATGATTCTAATATGCAGTCATGTTTGAGATCCACAGTTCAGTTCTCATAAAGCCTTCAAGTTCCATCATAGGTTCTCAAGTATTTACTCCGTTAAAGGCTACTTGTCAAATTCCAATGAACAATAAAGATAAAACTTAATATGGAATAATTTTATCTGAAAGAATTTTCCTTATTGAAAAATAGCGAAGTACTTTAATAGTATATTATACCTGTACAATACAGAATTTTCTTTCTGTACCCATTTTCCTTTCTCCTTTCATCCAGCAGTGAAACCTCTATTTTATGATCTCTAACTTCATTAGAATAAGAAATTCTCCACTATCAATTATTTTCCTCTTAATCAAATCAATGTGTTTATCCTCTGAAATCTTATATTATCCATTATGGAATCCCATTCTCTCTCTCGCACGCGCGCACTGTTACATTTTACTTTTCTGGTCCTAGAAGTTACATGAATCATTGCAGATAAGTTGGATACTACTAAAAAGTGGAAATATAAAGATCTTTTTTCTTTTAATCCTTGGGATTCTTTTCCCATGAAAATAACTATGCAGTTTTCTTGTTAATGTTTTTTATTTTGCCTATTTTTTATAGAGTTAATATCACATTTTGTGTATTTTGCAACCAGCTTTATTTACCTAGCAATATTATATGAACATTTTGCTTTGCAATGTATTCTAAATATGTATTTTATTCCTCCATGGCATTCCATTCCATAGTTTATCCATTCCCTTAGAATTGCCTTAAAATTGTTTGCTATTATAAATAATCTCACAATAAACATATCATATAGAGATATCATACAATATTTCTGAATATTTCATTGGTTCTTTTCCCTCCTTCCAAAGGAACTTCAGGCATCCAATGATGAATTTCAAGCTGAAGCACATTATAAACCTTGCAATATCAATGCTTAATGGTACCTAACTGGAAATAATACTAGGAATTTTCCTCTATATACTATTACACTATTCAAATTAACTCTTTATTATATGATGTCTTGGATTTATCTTTTTTGAGCCCACACTCATTTAAAATTGTTTCTGAAAAAAAATTGAGTAGGTTGAGAACAGAGTAGTATTTTTATTCTCTTTTTTACAGATCTGAAAGTATAAAACAGATGTTTAATGAATTAAAATAAAAAGTAATGTTTTCTTAATTTATCACTTTTCATATGCTTTTTATATATTGTGACCATGTATTAGTATACACGACATGCCTTTTGTGAATGTGCTTGTGGTCACATGGGATATGATCATTGAAACTGGAAATACAGAATTAGGAATGCTTATTTTATTTCAGTAATATCCCTCATCGTTATGTCTTCACTTACAAATGACAATAGTAAAATAGCTAAATATAATAAACTCATTCCTATCTCTGCGTTTTAACACCCCACATGAAAAGAAGACCTTCTCCCTTATTAACCAAAATGCTATTTCTTATAGTTACATAGCTCAAGCCTACACCTGAGTCAAAAATGCAATATAGGATATTCAAAACTGTGTATTTACTAAGTCATTACAAAATAATTTACTTGGAAATTTGAACCTTGGAGAAAATAGCATAAACTGAAACATAGAGTCCCTCAAATCATAAACAGAAATTGTACAGAAGGATAATATATTTTCAAGTCTGGTGTGTAAACAACTAATGTGTTAATAATGCTTGAGTTGCTGCCTTCCTCTTGCATTATTTCCAGTGAGGAGTTAGTCTGGTTTAAATTACATAGCCTAATGATCAGTGATAGCATAGCTACTTTTTTACTCACTTGGAAAGTATGAGAGACTGTAACTACTTTGAAATCTATGTTGGCATCTAATATTTAAGTAATAGATTTCTATAGCTCAGAATATTTTTTTCCTCATGATCTGAGGCTTTTACATTTTTATGGATACCAAACTCACCTTTATCCTAATAAATATTTCATTTAAATATCTATCTCAAATATTAATCATAAGCATTAACAAAACTGCCCCCTAATTATCCACAAATTATTAAGATAATTCAATGAGTTGACTTACGTGAATCTGCTTCAATTTTTACTCCAGAACAGATACGTACTTAGTATATTTTTTAAAAAGGTCTCCATTGTTATAATAAGCAATCCAAAACAATCACTTAAAAATATTTACCATAAACCCTATTTACAAGACTATTTATTAGATACTCTGGTCTTAAAATTCTAGCCTGTCCATAAATATGATAATTTTAACATTTGCCATCTATTTCCTTCCCAGAAGTAATACTCTCAGCAGGCTCACCACTTCTGACATTTTCTTTCGTTTTACAGAGATAAGTGGCATCCAGGAAGCACCTTCCCTACTCCCCATTGCATTAGCATTCATAATATTAATTGCCAAAAATTACCAGCTGCAAGAAGTTTTATCTAACAAAGCTGCTCTATGGCTTTCTCAAGACAATTTAGTAGCATTTATGTCCCAAGCAAACACTTAGGTATGTAAATAGGAAGAAGCCCACAGTATAATTAATATTTAAAAGGTAAAATGTCAAACCCAGCTAAGCAATTTTT
>JAQIFY010002871.1:0-13000 GCA_028533085.1 Varecia variegata | reverse complement strand
CCATTTGCAAGGATTTAATGCCCAAGATCAGCTTAGAGTCTAAGTTACAGTAGGAACTGTTTGGTGAATTAGACATCTCATGTAAGTCTGAGACTTCAGACAATTAGAACTGGAGTAGTCAGTATGGTTACTTTGTTTTTAATATGGTTGATGAAAACCATTTCTGGAAAGAACTCTTTGTAATTGGAATCCATGAGCCAGATTTCACCCAGGATCAATTATAATTCTGAGCTAAGCCTGTAATATGTGATTCTGTTTTATTTTAGGTGGTTATGTGATTCTATTTTATTTCAGGTGGTCAACTGCAGTACAAACCAACTATATTATATTTGATGGGAAGTAGTCATCAAACACAAGTCAAGCAGTTGAATGAATTGAAATGAGTTACTTTTCTTGTTTAGAAATGTTAAGATGGCTTTGGCCACTGCCTCCACATATGCAGAATCTGCTCCCACCCATGTTAACAGCCCCCCCCTTCCACCACTGCACTCCCCTCACCGAGCCCCTCACTCTCATCCAACTCTACCAGTGAAGTTCATATTTCTGGAGTGGGTCCCAGGATCTGCCCTCCGCAAGAATGTCCCTCCCTTCCTTCCCCACCCACATACCACTCTTTTGTGAGGCCTTTCCTGGCCATCTCAGAGAGAATTAACCTTTTCCTCTTCTACACTACATTCACTAAAGCACAACATGTTTGAGCACCAGACATGAGGCACCAGTGAAGGCATAAGAGAAACCTGCACCCAGTCTCACAGTTTCATTTTGTGGAAAAACACACAATACACAAATACACACAATCAGCACTTTGATAGCATTTATCACATTGTTTTGGAGCCAGTTTATGTCTCTTTTTCTTCTGATACTTACGAGCGCCTCAAGGCTGTGCACAGTATCTGGTTTATATGTGAATTCTCTGCACCAGTCACTAGAAACTCAGATGATCCATATCACAATCGAAACTTTGAAATGGATCAAAAGGAATTCCTTTTTCAGTCTCAGCTGCATGATTCTAACTAGTCAATACTCCCTCTCTTTCTTCATCCAGTATTTTTTTTCTCTGTTGACAGGACTTGGTGGCACAAAGTACATCTCCTTTGAGGAACGGCAGTGGCACAACGATTGCTTTAACTGTAAGAAGTGCTCCCTCTCATTGGTGGGGCGAGGCTTCCTCACGGAAAGGGACGACATCCTGTGCCCTGACTGTGGGAAAGATATCTGAAGTCAACACAGAGATTACTGCTTGTGATCTAATACACAGATTTATATATTTCCTTTCTTAGCCAAGCAATACTGTGTTCTGGTTTCCACCAGCCACGCCAAGACTTTCCTCTTGCTTCTCAGTGATATTCACGTTTGTATAAATGCTTTAATCCTTTGTACTAGTTCAGTCCCAGGCAAGGAGAAAAGCCTTATGTAAATCCTGGGTGGGAAGATGGTTTAGGATTTTTGTAATCAAGTAAGGCAAATCCAAGTGTAAAAATCCTTTTGAATGATGTCTTTATATATATCTTTCTCTCACTACGTATTTAAGTTTTAAGTGCAATTAACATATGTCACAAACTTGAAAGTTTTCCTAACTATACAAGGTAATGAAGAGTTGGTATTTACAGTTCTGTAACTTCCTGTCACGTCAAGCCTAAGATTATGTGACTTACAATAAAGTTATTCAGAACACAATCTTTTGCCAGGCACAGTGTGTGAAATAATGATTAAACATTGAGGTTCTGAGTCCACGGGACACTCTATTGCATGGCCCAGTGATCACTGTATGAAGTGCAAGACCTGATGGCCTAGGGCAGTGTCAGCTGAAATTGCATCACATTCTTTATTTAAAGGAAGCCTGCAGTCGGCACCACATACCTCTGCCTTGCTACCTTCTTTCTTTCCCCTCGCCCGCCTTTCAGAATATAATGCTCTGTATTTGATGCAGTAACATAAGCTCCAGAATATGCACAGCAGAATATGAGGCTGATGACAGCGAAGCCAATTTTCAGGTCACTTTTCTTGACAGAGCTTGTCAGCTCTGTTCCATTATCACACATTAGTATCTTACCCTGACCTGCCTTCTCTTCCATAAAGGGAAGGATTGTAAAAGGACACAAGCCACTTGAGGCCAGAGACGACATCTTGTTCATCTTTGTATTCTCAACACCCTAGCAACTGAGGGCATACTGGAAGCCTTCAGTGTTTCTGAAAAGAAATATAGTGAAGAAAAAGAGTCACTGCTGTAAAAAGAATACTCTGAGCTCCTAGTTTGGCAGTAGTCTGTAAAATAATCTTGGAGAGCACAGTATACAATTGCGAAGCACTGAGCCAATTTGTGGGATAGAGGATTGCACAGTTCTCTTGAGAACTATAGCATAAATGACCTTTTATCCTTAGTTTTCTTAGACAACGCAGCATAAAATGATATGCTGTGCAACAGAAAAATTCAGTGGAAATCAAGTCTGATCTATGCTGAGCATATGTGAAATCAGTTTCTTAATCTGGGTGATAGTCACTGTTAGAAATAATGTCTGAGATGGGTCTTCTGGATTTATAGTTGACTTGAAGTTTTGCTTAAAAACAATAACTCCATGCCTTGTTAGTTGTTTTACCATTTTCTACTTCATAATGTAAAAGTAAAAGCACTCCAGATTTCATTTTAGAATGAAACCTTACCTGTGTTCCTCATTAAAACCACAGATACACGAGACTTACTCAATCTTAAACTACCCAACCTAAAATTAATGCTTAGGGGGGAGTTCCACTTCCAGTAAGTAGCTCCAATTGGACTAATCTTCCCTCAAATAACAATCATTCTGGACAAAGTATTTTTTAAATTTTTGAAAACACTGGAGCATGATCCAAAGCAGGCAGAATACATTGGAGGGGAGTGGACCCTTGGAAGAAAAGGATACTGGGGGATTTTCCCATTTTGGCCTTTTATCCAAGGGCAGGCTCCTGCAGGGCGGTTTCCTATTAGGAAACCTGCAGTCTTATTGGCTTGAAGAACCAGAGGCCACAGTTTGGGACAAACAGCCTCTGGAAAGTAAGGGAGAAAAACCCTGGAAAGGAGAACCGCAAGTTCTTTGTATGAACTCCCTACACATTTCTGATTGACAACTGCTTAGATGTAGGCCACATTCTAAGCAGCCCAGACTCTCCAAGCAGGCTGGCATGGCTAAAAGCACAGACTGATGGGACTTTAGGAATGGTGGTGTGCAGAGCTCAGGTGACCCTCTTCCTATTGAAGAAAATTACATATATGTTAATATAAACCAAAGTCTCTGAAAATTTCCCAAAAGGCATACAACAAATAAACATTCATTCAGGAAAATCTATTAATACTAAATCTTAGAACAGTAAAAGTCTGTGGCATTTGAGCCACAGCCTGATCCTATCCCATTCCCATGCCCCAACATCATGTGACAAGCTCTACTCTGGGCAGGTATAGCCAAGAAAGTAAGAACTCCTTCCCCTCCAGCTACTTGTCTAGGGCTCTGCCCCAGGTGTGACAGGCCAAGAAACCTGGGGCTCCAGTTGCCCTGGCCTGCTCATGGTGTGGAGGTTCCACTCTGGGAGGGGTAAACTGGAGCTACCAACCACTCACACAAACACATATATGTAATTTCACTGAACTGTGTAAGTTAACAATTTTTAACTTTACAGTATTTTATTTTACCTCAATAAAAATTTAAAATATTTTCAAATGTTTGTTACACTTTTATAGTTTCCTGTACTGGATAGTTATTTTCAAGCTTGTCTTTTTTTCTTTAAATACAGCAAACCAATGTGTTTGATCTTTACTTGATTATTTATTGTAATATGAAAACTCTGGGGGCCAGTCTCCACTGCCTGATGTTTCTGCTACAGCCCATGCTGGTCCCTTGTTTCTGTATATGCTGGTGCAACGCTGACTTGTGTTAATCACAGCCTTTAAAAAGTTACTTGTGGGTGTCTCCTGAGGCTTAGAATGAGGATGTCTTCCTGTAGAGATGACTGCCATTGCCTCTGCCAGCCGCCTGGTCCACCACCAGAGTAGAGGGGCAATCTGGGACCCAAGTCATTTCCTGAGTTACTTTCACCATACTGGGGGGGTGTAAATTTTGGCTACAAATCTGTATGAGAGCCTGCTTGCCTGCCTCCACCAAACTTTGTCCCTTCTTCTTTCCCTTTCCTATTCTTTCTTCCTGTTTTCCTGTTTCTTCTTTCTCTTCCATTGTTACTTTGTTTCCTTCCTTTATTACTTCCTCTCTTTGTTACACATTCTACAGTTTTAAGATTTACATTTATTTTATCCATTTCAGTGTCTTAAGCTTCGATTTATCTTCAAGAATAAATTGCATACTTAAACCTTATGGTAACATTTAATATTTAGAATATTGTGAAATTCTTAATAGAACTAGTCTACCTTCAATGTAAACCATGAAAATTTCAGTCATTGAAGTAAATGAAAGCAATAGTTTCACTTACCAGGCAATCACTACATGAACTCTAAACATGGCAAGAAGCTCAGTAAATGCTGTGATGCAGCATGCCCTGGAACTATGATTACTACTCTCTTAAAAAAATTTTTAAGGAATGTCTGCAAAAGAACTCAGTGCTGTTGGTAGAGTGGAACTTTAGCGACTAGCAGAGAATTCCTAGTCATCACATAAATGAAGCATGGGGTAGAACACATTGTTGACTTGCTACAACTAGACACAACCAATCTGTAAGCAGAGGGCTGCCCTCAAGTCATAAATCAGCCCAATAAGTAAACTCTGACTCCTTTGGAAAATACTTTTTAAAAACTAGCTATACTAAAGCAAAATAAAAGTGCTGTTAACTTGTGTATCAATCACATTACTTTAGAAACTTATATAATCAATTCTCAATCATCTTTAGTGATGCCCAGACATGAGGGCATCTCTCATTTTCTGTCTGGCTATTAAATGACAGATTGAAGGGGCTTAGTGATAAGCATAAGGTAAATTCTAGAAATACAGAGAAATAAGATGTGGAAAACACTTAAGGGTCACAGTGAAATCCATCTGCTTGACAAAGCAAGTTAAAAAGAAGCCTAGAAAGAATAAAGCTTATTCAAGACTGCACAGAGGCCAACATACTAGAACACACCAGGTCTCCTGTCTCCTAGTCCATTGTCCCCTAAAACATGAATTATTTTCTTACACATAAAGGTGATTATGGGGCAAGTGCCATCTCTGAATACACAGATTTTTTTAAACACAGAGAAGGAAATGTCCAGGTAATATACATGCCAAAATGTACATAAGCTACAGAACTGAACTTTTAGTGCCAAAAAAGTGAGAATAAAAAAATGGAACTGTTATAAAAATAAGAGTGACTTTATCCCAGACATCTATTAGAATTTATATAATTAGCATATGAGTAAAATAATCTCTCAGGTTCTGAGGATGCTATGGTTTGAATGTGTCCTTCAAAAGTTCATGTGTTGGAAACTTAATTGCCTTTCTATCAGCATTAAGAGGTGGGTCCTTTAAGAAGTGATTAGGCTGGGAGGATTTGCCCTCATGAAGGGATTAATGCCATTATTAGGGGAACAGGTTAGTTATCATGGAAGTAGTTTCCTGATTACAAAAAAAAAAAGAGTTCAGCCTGATTTCCCCTGTCTTGCACGTATACTGCTGCCTTTCTGCCTTCCGACATGGGATGACCCTCTTGGACTTCCTTGCCTCTAGAACCATGAGCCAAATAAACTTCTGTTCTTTATAAATCACCCAGTCTGTCTTATTCTGTTATATTAATAGCAGAAAACAGAATAAGACAGAGGGGATCATCTATAAGAAAAATCCACTCTGTTTTTGGATTCTATAGGCTTCAAAGAATTAAAAACATAACTAATAAACTATCTAGTGCACAGAATAGTATTACTTTAATTATTAAATATTCTTTAATTTCTTCTCAAATTATTGTTTAGACTGAATCAATTAGAATAAAAAGACAAGGCCCTTGAGGGCAGGGACCATGTCTTATTTACTCCAATTCCTTATTTAGAACCTGAACATACAGTAGATACCTTATAACTATTGAATGGATGAGATGTTTGTCCAGGGATTTTTTGTTTAAGAAAATAGAGATAAGTTGATATGACATTCTCTTTTTCATTAAAATGACAAAACTGCAAACTCTTTTAAATGAAATGACTTAAGTAACACTGGAAATGAATTTATAAGACTAAAGGCAAAAGGAATTATACATAATCACTATATTCTAGTTGATAAAGTTGTTTCTCACATGGGTACAGGTTAACAATTCTGCAACTTCTGTACAAGTGTACTAGAACTGAACAAGTAAATAAATGGATGGTGACTGGTGGTAGCCATGTTTCTCACTGTTCGAATTAGAGGTTGCAGACAAGCAAGTGAAGAAGTCTAGTATGGCAGATTAGTATGGTAATGGATTAGAGTTGCAGACATCGGTATGAACTCATGTTTAACTTATTAGAGATACAGATGGTTAAATATACACACACACACATACATAGTGTTTAATACACAAATACATATTTACTTGCTCTGTCAGTTGAGAAGGCCTACAAGGAATGACACTGCAGTAGCAAGGAGTACACCTAGTGCCCAGATCTTGGTTTTTTAATACCCTTCTCCAATAAAAGGAGCCAAGGCTCTTTAGAGAAATGGCTAATTCTAGGACTTGGGTAAGAAATACACGAAATGAACCTGGAGCATCTTATAGTGCCAGGAAGTTAGGTTATGCCCAAAAGAAAATACAATGATGGGGTAAGTCATAGGGAAATAGGAGCCATTGAAAGAGCTTTCAATGGCAAAAGCTAGAAAAATTTAAGCCCCACCCCCCAAAAAAAAGAAAGAAAGAAAATTAGATTTTAACTCAAAGTATAAAGTATCCATGAATCATACTACGTCAGATAAACAAATTAATGGAATTAGTGAAATACACAAATCTCCTGTGCAGAATTCCATTAACTTATGTATGTGGCCCACAAGGTACAGCATAACTCGCTACTCCTTAAGTGACTTCCTTCCAAAGAGCACAATATGAAAAGTGGAAAGAGTAACTATAGTGAAGAAACCTGACAAAAACTTTAGCCAGATGACCCAGGTTAACCACAAAAGTGATAAATTAGGCCAGGCACAGTGGCTCACGCCTGTAATCCTAGCACTCTGGGAGGCCAAAGTGGGAGGATTGCTTGCGCTCAGGAATTTGAGACCAGCCTCAGCAAGAGTGAGACCCTGTCTCTACTAAAAATAGAAAAATCAGCTGGGTATCCTGGCGAGTGCCTGTAGTCCCAGCTACTCAGGAGGCTGAGGCAAGACGATTGCTTGAGCTCAGGAGTTTGAGGCTGCAGTGAGCTATACCATGCCACTCTATCCAGGGTGACAAAGCAAAACTCTGTCTCAAAAAAGAAAAGTGGTATGTTGTATAGTATGTGTCCTCAAAATAATGTGATGAAAATGGCAATTTACCTATGTGGGTTTCCCCCCAAAACCCATAGCCCCAATCTAATCATGAGAAAAACATTAGAAAAATCCCAATTGAGGGACATTCTCCAAAATACCTGACCAGTACTCCTCAAAACTGTCAAGGTCATCAAAAACAAGGAAAGTCTGAGAAAATGTCACAACCAAAAGACTTAGGAGAAATGATAACGAAATGTTAATAGTGTGGTACCCTGGGTAGGGTCCTGGTTCAGAAGAAGGATATTAGGTAAAAACTAAGGAAATCTGAATAAAGTATGGACTATATATAGTATTTTGACAATGTGCCACACTAATGCATAGGAATAGGAAAACTGGGTGTGAGGTATATGAAAACTCTGTACTATCACGGCAATTTTTCCATAAATACAAAACTATTCTAAAAACTTTATTTTTAAAAAGTCTATTTTTAAAAAATTATATAGCAAGGCAGAATAGACATTAACAGAAGGCTTAAATACATATGGTGTTTTTTTATTTATGAAAAACATTTGTCTTTCACCATAACTGGTATTCTACAGTCTCCTAAGGATCTGTTTGTCAAAGAAATAAATACTTTAATTCAAATTATTTACCCAAAGACTAAAAAACAAAACTTGGATAGTTTTACTATACGAAAAAAAGATGTTTAGGGCTATGATATACTTATTGAACTAGTCTTATTTTTGGTTAAACTGAATGCTTGGTTAAGTCTGAAAAGAGTTAACAGCTTCCAATTGCTATTAGAATCAAATCCAAAGTCCTTATCACGGAGTCTTACATAATCTGGCTCCTGCCTACCTTCTTTGACTTCATTTTAAACTACCCTCATCCCTATTTGCATTTACTTGAGCCATACCAGTCTTTCTGTTCTAAAAACCTATTAAGCCTCAGGGCTTTCAGATTTTGCCCTTGTCTGTCACATGTTCTGTACTCCTGGGTAGCAGACTACCCCCAACACTTACAATCCCCATTTTATTCACTCACGATTCTAAGAGTCAGCAATGTGGACTGATCTCACCTGGGACATTCACGCAGGTCTGGTCACCTGGCACTTAGACTGGGGATGGGTAACTAGCAGTCACATGTGTGATAGAGCTGGCTGTTTGGGTGAGCCCCATATTTCCAGGGGACAAGCCTGGGCCCTTTCACATGGCTGCAGCAGAGGTCCAAGGGAATAGAAGCATTCACTGGATCAAAGCAAGCTACAAGGACAGTCCATACACAAGTGGTGGGAAACAGACTTGACTCCTGATGGGAGGAGCAAAAGAGAAAATGCAGCCATCTAGAATTGACCATGTGTAGGATGCTCTTCCTGAAAGCTTTCCATAGCTGTCCTTTAGTCATTCTCCCTTTAAAATGTAATCTTTTCAGAGGCCTTTCGTAACCACTATATTTAAAGTACCTCTTTACCTTCCTCATCTTTCACCGATTTATGACCCTGTTTTATTTTCTATCACTACGATTACCCATTATTATTCATTCTTCACTTGTCTGTCTTCTCTATGGGAGCAGAAACTTAATCTTCCTTGTTCACTCCCAAGAGCTAGAATAGTAGGCACTGAACAAATATATAGGCAATTCACATCTTTATTTTTTATTTCACAGTAAGAAAGATAACCAACCAAGTTATTAAACAATTGAAAGAATAAAGCACTTCAGTTAGTAATATGTACTTTAGTAAAAACAATGTAAATGGAAGTAAGATATTTTTTTTACCTCTTCTGTCCAGACAAAAAAATGAAAGATCTACTTTTTAAGTTCAAAGCAGAAAGTTACCCGAGCCTTTTCTGAACTACTTAATTTAGGGCTTCAGTCTCCAAATATAATAACGTTAAGATACCAGTTTCGAAATTAACTTTTTTTTTTTCAGATCACCTCAACACAAACAATCTCTCAACTGAATCTCTGGTTTATCTCATTTTGTTAAGAGCTTATCACATGGGAAGGTTCAGGGACTTCTGTTTCCATCCCTCAAAAGCATAGTGGCAGTCAGCATGTCAGCCTCTGTAGCACCCAACACTCAAAACGCCAGACCACTCTAGCCATTCCACCATCAGAGCAGGGGCCCCAAAATGTGGCTGGACTATTTGTATCATGTCTAATCTCAATCAATCCAGGTAGAGAAGGTTGTACTATATAAAGAACACTACGTTCTATTACAGTTTACTCAAATAAAAACAGATCAAGTTACTACAGAGTATTTTTACATTTTATTTTTTTATGAATGACAGACCTATTCAAGATAATTTTATTCAGTTTATTTAAATAAGGATAAGGCTACTTAAAAGACTTTTTACATACAAAAATTTACATTACAAGGTTAAACTTTTCTGTACTGAATTACAAAACCTGCACAAGCATTTAATAAAAGAGCACACTTATAAACATTTTGACCATGTTGTATAGCCTCTAAAAATTACTGAAGTTCAACAGTAGTAAATAGAGGAAGCTCTTACATATATATATGATTTAATCTACTGGCAGTTTTACTTAATGTAAGTTTTTAAAAAGTCACATTGCTATTGAATGAGTCTCTAGATCAGTTTTAGAATCTTCTCTCAAAACTTAAGTCAACCAAAATATTATTTCAAATAATAATCCCAATTCTTAAGTATTTTAATACTAGCAAATATATTATGGCCTCATAGTAGTAGTTGAACCAACTTTCCAAAGTGCCTGGTAGCTGTCTACATTAATAAGGCTATTTTGGAAAACTGTACAGTCTTTATAGCCATTGAGAAGTAATTTAGTGCCCTGATGCTACAGGGTCTTGAAACTTTACAGAATTCACAAAGCAGTCTATGATCCCTTATATGTAAGAGGATTGGGGTCAGACTATTTTCACCTCTCAGTGAATGAGTAGGGCCAAGCAAAATGACTTGCAAACCTAAGCCTGAAGCTTAGGATCTACAGAAATGAGGAAGGAGAATGGAAGTATAGGGAAAGGGGAAAAAGGAAAACAGGGAACAATGAGGGAGAGGAAGAAAAGAACAAGGACCAGGTGGTAGGAAGAACATGGTAGGAAGTGGTAAAGTGCCTATAACTGTACCTTTACAAAGCCACCCACTGACTCTAATGCCCTTCATTTGCCTACCCCCAAAATAAAAGCTGACTTTACTGGAATACAGAATCAAGAGCAACAGTATTAACCCATGTTAGTGAGTAAAGGGTGCTCTAAAGGGTATTCTAAAGTTGTTCGCCATTCAAATCAAGTTTTCTAACCTTTCAAGCAAACTAAAACAACTCTTCAAAACATAAGACTCCCAGTGCCGCTGCTCCAGATCCCCATCATTCAGCATGCTTTATTATGCGGAGAAAGACATGTCAAGACAAGCAGTATCCATATACCTTCAGAAGGCACAGAGCTCTAAGGTGGGGAAATTACATAATACATAGTACATGGTTTAGCGCTTCTCCGTATTTCAAACTCAAAATAGCTCAATAATATGCTGCTATATGAGCATTGATTCTGAATGTTCATAATATAAACTTCAATTTGAAGCAACAATGTTACACAGTTCAGCTGTTATTACCAACCTACTCTGTAAGTTAAATATACAAATTAAAAATTAATTTCATTGAGTAACTAAAAATAAGTTTCCACTGACTTAAAATCGTCAAATGGCTAACTCTCTCTCGACTAAGAGAGAAATGCAGATGGAAGCAGAGGGGACAACTGAATATAAAATATAATTTGTCATTCTACCCTAAAATCTGAACTTTTTAAATCTCCCTTTACATACATTTACGTATAGGATCAAAGTTGCCCACCAACAATATTACATATATCAGCCCTGCAGATGACTATACTATATATTTAACAATTTACTATAACTAACAATTTATTCAATGCGTAGCATGTATCAATTTTGTCTTATGCATACAGATTTAGAGTCTGAAATAAAGGCAAAATGGTTGAAAAACTATAGGGTTAAAGTCTTAGTACAGTACTTACCTGCAAGGCTGAATTAATTTTTTGGAAGGCTATTCAATAGCTGAACTAAAATGTTTGTTTTAACAAATCAAAAGAGGCATAAGACTCCTCTAAAACATACTGAAAAAGGTAAATCCTCATTTGAAGATCGATCATACAAGGAAAAAAGTATAAAGTATCCTTTGCTCTTGGTTAGAAATACATAGCAAAAAAACAGAAACTAGAACTTATGTATATAAGGTAAACTCTACTTTCCCAATGACTTCCATTATACAACTGGAGTGATAATACCACTTGAACAAAAATAAACAAAAAACCTTACTAAATAATCCTATGTGGGACAGCCCTGTGGGCAGCTGTCCATATTACACCTGTAGGAAGCCTCACTTAAGCCAGGAGTCCATTTTCCTATGTGTGCACCCGACTGCCGACTCCAGTAGCTCTTTAACTGCCAACTCCAGATGACACTGATTTTCCCCCTCACTGCTAAACTTCCTGGACTCTCATAAGTTCTAGACGTCTACTACCCCCAACCCCATTCTTTAAACTTGCTGCTATCAAGTACCACCTCTAACATGATTACTCAGCCTGAAGATTTTTAAATCAACTTCATTCTGAAAAGATTAAGCTCCTAGGAGGGAGTAACAGCCAAACTCACAGAGTGACCTCACAGACTGCTCATGAAATGAGTATGTCAGACTGCTGCATGACAAGAATATTCTAAAGGATGGACCAGGTACAGACTGACCAGTCAACTCATAATGTATATTAATTCTGTTATGGTTTCAAGAGAAGGAGCAACAGCAAGCACTGATTTCCCATTTGCTTTTTATGGGAAGAGCAATGTTAGCAATTAATGAATAGCAATTTTATCTGTATATCCTGAATTGTTTTCCAGCAGTACTACAAAGATGCTTTTCTTGGTGAACCTTTGAGGATGAATGTGGCAATATTTACTAAAATACTGTGACAAACTGTTATATGCTTCTGTTGGTAAAAGAAATTAATAAAAATAGCAAACTAGTAAAATATTGGAGTTTTTTAAAAAAAAAATCTCAAATTTCCCCGAAGACTCTGAAAGAGGCTAATGAGAGTAATTCCTAAAATTCATTAGATGCTTTATGCCAGACTTGCAGCTAATGATTTGACTAGGGTCAACAGAAATGACATATACTAAGCTATTAGTTTAAAAAGAAATTCTTTCCTAATCAGAGTATGACAGGCAAGAATTTTAAAAAAGAAAGGAAGGGAGGAAAGGAGGGAAGGAAAAGAATGCCTTTATTTTTCTGAACCTATTTTTAAACCTCTTAAGAAAATTCCACAATAATCAGGATCTCTGTAAATACTGTCAACATATATGAACTTGTTTGAAAAACTACAGTTACAGTTATATTTACATTTTTGGAAACTTTCCTTCACGGCCATGTTACATGTTGTATCTTTCTCTTTGCTTCTGGGGGTTTCAGGTTATTCTGAAAGACATAAACAGAAATCAATTTATACTTGCAGAAATGTCAGAGAATAACTAAAATGAACATTTTAAACAACCAAGGTTTACTATTGATATACTAATGAAAGATCACTGCTGCCATCTGGTGGGAATATATTTTAGATTAGATGGGGG
>JAQIFY010002870.1:0-13001 GCA_028533085.1 Varecia variegata | reverse complement strand
CCTCAGAGCACCTCAGTGTATCCAGTCCTGGCCTGAGGAATTCACCACTAAAATGAAGTGTTTCTCCCATTTCCTCCAACACATTCCAAATATAAACTAAAATATGACTTTGAAAATCCAAACATCTTTATGTGAGTGAAAAAAAATACTAACATTATTAGAAATAACCCAGTCATTGGAAGACTTCTATGTGAAGAAGCTTGAAATAACTGAATATTTTTTTTTTAGCATAACACACTTTACTGTTAAAAACAAACAATAGCAAAGTCAATAAATGCCCGCCAAACATGACCAATAGTATTTCTCAGCTGGTTTAATGAGCACTGAGCTACAAGGTCAAGACAAAAGCAAGCAAGAATCTCTTTCTTTTTTCAAGAATACAAATTTAACATGTTTGGCATTTTATTTTGCATTTGAATGTGGGTCGCTGACTTTAGTTTATAGCAGGAAGAAAAGGTTAAAAGATTTTTTTTTCTTCTGCCCTGGCCTACTATAGTATTAAACCACATTCTCCTGTGGTCTGTTGTTTTGAAATCTAATCTTTTCCTTCTCTGAAGTGTTTTCTGAGTAATCACCTCAAAAACTTCTCAAAATGCTTCAGCTAGACTGCTAGACTCAGTGGTGGAGTGATCTGACAGAGAGAGCAATTGACTACCTATATTTTCAAATTAAAACAAATCCAAACCTTAAGTATAGTGAAGAACATATACAGCTGTTTAGGTCAACAACTCAGCAATTACAGACACAGTGGATCTCTGTATAATTCACAAATGATATGCCTCAGTGAAGTCAGGGAGTATGTTATAGACAAGCTACTCATCTTTTTAATTTACAAAAGCAAAGCTTTTTCTTAACACTTTAGTGGGGGTGGGACATGCAAGGTGAAACAAACACAGGAGCTCTAATGCCCTTGTCCATAATAAGGACATTATCAGGAGGAAAAAGGAGAGACAGAGAGAGAGAGAGAAGAAAAAGCAACCTGATAAGTTTTAATGCAATCCCTAAATAATGATTCCTTGCAAGAGAATTTATGGCTCTTGATAACTAGCAAGTCGTAGCACACTCTTTTGACATAAAAATAATAACAACTAATACTAATAATAACAATTTCCAATGAATGCAGTGGTTACTGCAGCCTCTGATTTAAAATGTAGGTTTTGGAACAGCAGGAATATTACCGTTGAAATTCGATTTTCCAGGAGGATTATCCATAAAGAATCCTGCAGCTGCACTTTATTTACCTCTCTCTTCATAGCCTCATTATGCAGACAGGGATACTGAGAAAAACACTGTAACAAAATTTAACAGACTGCATAATTCTTTATAAATACAGCCACTTTATATATTCACATATATTGTGTGCTCTTCAAATGCAAATTTTAAATGTTGTTTATCTGTTAGTTCTCTGCTTGTGTCTCTGCATGTAGTCTCTCCTTAAGGTAATAACATATTCAGATGTTCAGTTTCTCTAACCCAAGAATGGATTTTGAATATGTGAGTTGGGGATTTTTCAATGAAACCAAATGACAAAAGAACCCCAGACAAACTGATGCTTTTCCTGGACATGAATTAGGATTCATAGTAGGCTTCAAATGTACATCCCAAACCCTTGATTTTTCTAGGAACTGGCCACTGGTTTGGGAGTCTGTCATTGCTGGTCTGCTGGGGGAAGGTAGTGGCTAGCTGATGCTAACTCTTGAATCTCCTACATTCAAAGGATATAGACACCACAGCCTGCAAAGTTCTCAGCCCTTTTTGTAATTTCAAAATCTCTTTCACCTCTGCACAACAGACTTGGTGTTCATTTTAACCTGGATTAATAAAGAAAGATGATAACAAACTTTGTAGGATGTTTGAAACTGTGTACTGCTTATCAAGGCCATGTAATCCTCCACGTCTCAAACGCTGAGCAAACCAGGAAGGCTGATAGAGGTATCACCATCTTCTTTTCCTGACTTCAGTAACTCCATCAACATCAGCTACCTCTCCAGATCCTATCAGATCCTCCATTGGCTTTGGTCTTATATTGTATTGACCCTTCTATATAAATGCATCCAAAAGGCCACTTTTCTTGTTTTGCATATAATCCTAAGGAAAATTTTCTGTAGGGTTTCATCATGTCAGTGTGATGCTCTCAGTCAACTCTGTGGTTGATTTGCATTCAGGTGTCATTGGTAATCTCATCTGGCATTCTCCTTCTAGCCCCTGCCTTCTGCTATTGATGCTATTGTAACAATTGGCACAGAATCATCTTCATCTTTTGCATATTGCTGCCATCCAGATGAGATGGGTGCTGGAAAAAACTCACCAGACCCCCTGAGATTCCTGATCCCCTTAGCAATTCATTTTGAGGTGAGTTGAATAGAACCTTGTCTCCAATTTTAAATCTTGGGGTTATATTAGATTCGGCATAATGCCCAGAGAGACATCTGAATTCAATTGATTGATTTTTGTGTTATATTCTCAGGAGCACTGTTTGCCAGTTTCCATCTTCAATGCTATCTGGATAGTTCTGAGAGTTACACTGCTATGCAGTAATCTCCTCTGAACAATTTCAAAACAATTCTCTTCTCCGTATTCTTAAAAGGATCTCAAAGACTTCAATCCTCTTGTGAAAACACAATTATTTGTTGCAGATGGAAGACACAAGAGACATCTTAGTTTCAAAAGAAGAAAATAAGGGACCTTCATAATAGAGATAACCCCCAATCTAAGTCCATAATATTCTCACTCTGCTAACCTGTTGATATTGTTGTCAAACAATATCTTCAATAAATAGCCAGTGATAAAAGTCATGAGGGATCAGAGAGTTGTACCGTGGCATTTGCCTTCAAGAAATCTTCATCATAGTTGGAAAGACTGGGCATAGAATTTAAAAGACTTCTATAAAGACAAGGCAGCATGTATTAAAATGTCAACAGTACAGTGTCAAACTATGGTTGCTATGCAAGTTGAGAAGCAAAGGACAATGGCCTAGGTAGTTGAGTCAGGCTTCACAGAGGGGGTGTTACTCACTTGGACCCCCAAGGACGGGCTGGCTCAAATTTATCAGAATGGAGGGAACTGGAGTGTGGGAAATGGTGCAATGCTCTAGTCCACCCTTGAAGGTAGAATAATGCTTTGTTTGATGGATAGAGAGTATACTGTTTTATATAGAGTAAGATGGTCATGCAAGGAAGTAGTGGTAGATAAGCTGATAGAGAATTTTTAATGATTGGTTAAGAATTCTGAATTATTTTCAAGGGAAATTGGGCCATTGAAAACATTTGAAGGCTTTTGAGAAGAGAGGTTTTTCTAAGATTTACCTGCCCAGAAGTGATTGACATGGATAAGTAGGCGGGTGGTAGGGGGTGGGGGAGAAGCAGAAGGGAAGACGCCTTTCATTAGAGTTCAATGCCTTTCATTGTTGACAGTGAGGTCCCGAGTGTTCAGATCAGAATGGTAGCACTAGAAAAGAACAGACATGATCCATATGTAGTTTCTACTTGGTGGAGACCCAGGTCATTCCGAATGTATAACTCTCTGTGCTTTTACCTTCCTAACTAATGGCCAAACCTCTCACCCTAGTTGTCCCCTGTGGCTTGCCACATGTATTGGAAATAATTTAGAAAATAGTTTCATGGGGTGTAAAATGGAGAAATGAGCACTTGCTAGTTTCTTTCCTTAGAATGATAGTCTTAATCTCAATGGAGCCCTTTTGAGAATTAGACAAAAGCTATGGAATCTCTCCTGGAAAAAAAAGTACATTTTTAAACAAGATTGTGCATACAGTGTCAGAGATTTGCAGGCACCCTGAAACACATTCATGGACACTAACTTCAGAGTCCTTAGAGCAATGTTTTGTCCCTAATGATTTTAGTGCAGGAAAATTCTGAGCTGTAGTTACAGTAGGTCTAGGTAGAAGTGATAGCACACTAGCGTTTGCTCATTCAGAGGGAAGAAAAATAGCAATGAAATGATGATACTTGGGCTGGCGAAGCTTTAAAGGAGGAGAAGTTGGGAATGAGCTTTTCTGTTCCACTTAGAGCCTTGTGACTCTGTACTCTGATAAATCCACCATATTAAGATGAATAACAAGTATTTAACTGAAGGGTTAATTCTTAGTTGGGGAAAGAAACTATTATGGAAGACAGAACAATTTCAGAAACAAGACTGTCTCAAACAGATGCTTAAATATTTTAATAGAATAGAACTGCCTTAAATCCATGTAATTTTACTAAGTGATTTTTCAGGAGTGCTGGCCAAAAGCCACATTATTTCATCATTTTTGTGGTAAGGTAGGCAGGAAGGAACCAAAGTTTGATTAATCTTGCTTTTATGGATGGAAGAGAGGATAAAAAGTTGGTCAGGGCATAATTGCTGCTTTCATTAACAATTTGGTTGGAAGTCTTTTTTATTCACACTTTTCCAACTTATTCAGTACCTGCTTATTGAGCATCTACTATGAACCAGACACTGACCTATCGGTGAGACGACCATCTATCTGGTTTGCTCTGGGAAGGTCCAGACTTATGGCTATTGACCCAGTGTAATTATTCTCAATGCCACTTCCATTCTCAAAAGTGTCCTGTTTTGAACACTAAATTATGTGGTCACTCCAGCTTTAGACTATTTGTGGAAGTGTTACCTCAGGGAAAACATATTTAGTCTGGCCAAACCTTTCCTACTGGGCTGTCCAGACTACACTGTGATTACCTGTAGTATTTTGAATACAATGTAAGCCTCTTGAAGACAGAACCTTGTCTGTTTTGTCTGTTTTGTTCACCGACACATCTGCTGAACCTAGCTTATTGTTGGAACATAGTAGGTACTCAAAAAGTGTTATGAATGAGTGAACCATCTAAAATGCTTTCAGCATTTGAGAAAATTGCTGCCACTATAGGTATCCAAAGGATCAAGAACCAACTTGCCCTGCAGAGTAGGTTTAATATGAAGAGCATTAGCCACAAAAAAATGTTAATAGTTCAAGGAAATTATTTTATCTGATTTTATATTAAAATATGATTTGACTATGCTATGTTGCTTTTGAAATCAATTTTTAAGTAAATAAAATATGCAGGTGTTAAAATGTTTGCCTTGGTTATTAAAGCTTGGGTGGCCATCTATTGTTGAAATAACCACGCAGAACATCCGAATTTCACTGTGGGGATGTTGTGAGACAGGGATTAAATACCCATGACTAAGGAAATTGCTGAGCAGCTTCTCAGAACAGCGCCAGGCCCAAAGTCTGTCTTTCTTCCCTTCCTTCTTTCCATTTTTCAGGATTTCACTGTATAGAGATATTATATTTTGAGGAGGTGACCTAGGGTATATGAGCCATGTTCTTATTTTACACAGAAATCCATCAAGCTTGGTTATCTTGTTTCCCAGCCTCCAGAAGATTCGAAGCAGAAAGTTAGAAAGAAAGCTGTTAGAGTCAAACAGATTTATGGTAATGGGAGAGACTGAAAAACCACAAAAAAAGAGGCTAGGGATTGAAAAAGCATCATTTCTGAAGCCATTGGGAAGGAGATAAAGAGCCTTGCATGCCCAGCAGCCCAGAAAGCCCCCTGTGTTATACCAGCTCACAGCAGTTGTCAGCAATGATGGCCCCAGGCATTCAAGAGAAGGTTAAAGTAGGTTTATTGTGCTCTGTTCAATAAGAGGACATAGTTTGTAATCCATTTCAGTGAAGCTGGTGTTTTATTTGGGCTCTTTTGGTTGCAAGTAATAGGAGGACCTACATACATCCTAAGAGAAAAGTGTGTGTGTGTGTACCTAGGGACTAGAAATTTGGAAATTGCATGTAAAAAAAAGTAAAAGTGGTCAGAAACTGAGTCAGCCCTTAGAGTTGGCTGCCATCTTTTTTTATAGGTTCCTGGTGTCATTTTTTGTGAGATATCTGTTTCTTCCTGAGTCTGATCTCTTGTCATTTTGGGCTCTTGTTTTGAGGCCCTCTTTCAGTTTGAACTTCTGCTTCTGTCTTCTTCTATCTGTATTTTTCTGATAAAACTCCAAGAGGGATAATGTGATTTTTCCAGCTCATCTGTTCACACTGGCAATGTCATGGTTTGCTGATTATCCTGTGTTACCTGCCCTGATTCCATTGCCCGTTCCTGCTCCAGTTTGTAGATACAGGAGTGAGTAGATTTGGCTATCTGGTCTGATTCTGATAATCTCCTAAGTAGAAAATACAGACAAGTTGGTTTCACTAGGACTCAACTGAAGACATTGCAGATAGCTAAACAAATCCAAAACTGGATATATATTTAAAAGTTTTGAGATTTAGCACAATGAGGTTCTTTGTTATCTATAAAATTTGCTTTAGGTGTAATACATTCCGTTAGTATTCTACAAATAAAACCCTACTATACGTATACTTCAGGTGAATTCAGAGTTCTAATAAAATATTAATAACTTTATTATGCATTATATGTCTTTTTATCCCATTAAATATTCTTTTTTCCCCTGAGTGTTCCAAAAGAACTTCTGCATTCTTCCCCTCCTATATTACTCACCCTTAAGCATATTTCCAGTATCCTCTGGGATCCTGGAGGGGTAGATGTGATTGACCCATGGTCCTCATCATTTTGTCCTCTTTTCCTAATGCCCCACACAGACTCACCCAAAGAGGGGCAGATGTTTTTACATCTGGAGAGGAGGGTCGCTGTTCCATGAATTGGTCAATATGGGCTGTCAAAGTTGCCAGTCCTGGGTTTTGCAATAAGTGCTCAGAACAGTGATTCATGTCACAACACAGCATATGCAGGGAATTATACTAGTGGACTGGTACCCTACAGCCCAACTCACCTGTCAACCATTCATAGCACATTGATATGATGTAGTACATGCTCTGGAAGTTCTAGCTTAGAGCACCAGCAAAACTGGGGCAGGGCAACAAAGAATTAACTTTAAAAACAAAGTATTTCATCTAAAACTCCTGAAGTCATCATATGGAGATATCAGAATTTTGGTTTTGACCTACCTGTGGATGGAGGGTAGGGATGGAGGGTGCCATAATCTTTTCACTCCTTGGGAACATTTGGTTCTTAGCCAACATTCATTGGGGGCTGACCATGTGCCAAGCATTATTTTCAGCACCTCAACTGTATAGTATTTGCTAATTTTTGCAACAAACCCTGTGGAATAGGAATGAATAACCCCATTTACCATTGAGGAAACACTGGCGCATACAGGGTAAATAAGTTGCCCAGTATCACAGCGCTACTAAGTAGAGAAGCTGGGATTCCAATCCAGTCAAGCTTAACTGCCCCCCCTAAAGGTTCTGAATTGTGCCTGAGTCTTGCTATAACACAGGGAATTAAAGGCCACTGGGCGGGTGTGATTCAGTTGGAGTCACTGAGTCCTTGTCAAGCTTTCTCATTTTATGCATGCGGAAACCATTGCGCATAGGGACGAAGATGTGTGCTTCAGATCATGTAGCTGGCTAGTGACAGAGTCAGGTCTGGTTGGGACAAAAAAGAGAGGGGAAGAATTCTTGAACATGGCAGTAAACCTTGAGTAATGACATAAAGCCTCAGAAGTAGGATGGTTCTCTGCTGCCTTTGAGTGATCAGGCAGGATGAGGAGAATGAAAGGTTTGTAGCCAAGAGAGTGCAAATGAAATGTGAGAAAATAAATTCATTGAAACATAGTGATAAAGTTTTCTGTATTTGAAAACAAAATAAAAAATAAAATTAAATTAGAATTATATCTACATCTATGGTTAGTAATCTAAGCTTTAAAAAATGAATCAAAATGAGCATAAGAATCGTGGCAGCACTTAATGACTTAATAAAGGAATTTTAACTCTACTGTATACATTAAATTCATAATATATAGGTAATAGTTAATGCTACAACAAGAAGAAAGTAGGATGAATAAAACATAATGAAACACACTTGGAAACAATTGCACTAATGCAAAGTGCATCATGCCAATAGTCTAGTGGTATTTTTAGTTCATACAGGAATTGTATGCCATGGCGCTCTGACTAATACCAGCCACCTTGCCATTAGGATAGAAGTTGAAGACAATAAACTACAAAAATGCTTTTTGCTTTCTTCATGGGGATTGGAAATATTATGGTAAATAAGAGTTAGTGTCAAGATCCTTAAAAGTGTTAGAAATGAAATTAAAATGTCACCTTCAAAGCTAAATGTTTGTTAATGCTTCCATTGAAAGGCATGCAGAAGAATCAATAGCATACTCAGAAAGGATAAAAGTAATTACCAATAAATGCAAGTAATAACATTACAAATAAAAGTATTTTAGACAAGGTGAGGGTCAAGCTTCCTATTTTATGTTAATACAGTAAGTTGATGAACTGCATAGTGACCATAGTCATAGAAGTGGAATTAATTTAACAATGTAATTATTTCTGCTAGCAATCATACAAAAAAAATGTAGCTCATAGCAGAATTGGGAGAAAAACTTGTCCCATTGCCAATATATTCTCTGAATTAATTTTAAATACTTCATGGTGGAATATACCATACCTAGACACTTTGCTTCACTTGACAAAGTTATCCTCAGGTGTTTTCGTGAGCACTAAGTCATATGTCTTCTCATTGAGTGAAAGTAGATTTTAATCTTTACTTTCATGGGCTCCAATGTATCAAGCTATCAGGAACACAATTTTTTGTACAATATACTGAGGTTGTCGTAGAGCTTTTTGCTCCAAAATATGGTACATGTGAAAAAAGTTGTAGGAAAAAAAAATCCAAGGATTTTTTCCTTCATGTATTTATTTTTAAACTTTAAAGCTGCTGTTATAAGAAGTCTTATTTTTCTTGCTGAAGCAATCATAGCCAGAAAGAGAACTGATACATATCATGTTTGAAGCATACTTCCTGACCCCAAAATAAAGAAGGACTTGTAATATTTGAGCACGGATGATTAGCTCATTTCTGATGTTTGATTCAGTGACATGAGAAGGAAGGATTTCTAGTGACCTGTTCTGTAATTCTAATTCTCTTTCAAGATGCAACAAGTAACTTCATTTCTGTGAGCACAAATGCTTCTACAGTTGGCCTGTCCGTGTTCTGGGGTTATGTTCCTCAAGGATGGGAATAGGTTCAGGATGAACTTAGGTTATCAGATGAGAGGAAGGATAAACCAGTTTATCTAGACAGCCACAAAGCAAGATGTTAGAGGGAAAAAAAAAACCTTATATGTTAAATTCATTCAGTATTTGGCAACACTTTAAATCCAGTTGCTGTAGTTTCTCAGAATAATAGGGGGTCAAAGGCATAGAATGAAGGTGGAATCTATTCCAGAGACATTAAGATTTTGTGTAGTCTACAAGCTACTGGCCATTTTTTTCAATTACTTTGGTCTGCAGAAATGCATGCTTAATTAATAAAGCCAGGCCATAATCATTTATCTTGTAATGAAAACCTTTTATGGATAGCCACTAATGAAGATCAGACTTTGCCTTTCCAATTGCACCCATCGAGTGGTGCAGGAGCATGATGATTGAGGGACGAGTAGATGCTGTGTGCTACATCATTTGGAATTGTCATTAAACATCCACATATCAATTATGTCACACCAAGGTTTATTAATGATGTACTTATCAAATATTCATTGTATGGCACTAACATTTAAAGAATGTGTTCTACTGAGCCTAATGGATCTGTGCTTTGACTGCCTGGGTTATTTAGTGAATTAATTCCAGAGAACAATTTGAAATACTGAAATCTGAGCTGATATGTCGTGTTCTACAAGAGCTTAGCTGCTCTTTTATTTGGGGGTAGTTATATGTTTGTTGATGGGCGGTGGTGGGTGTCCTGTGACAGGGAGAGGGTGGCCTTGCCCACGCACACACAGGCACCGATGCATGCACATGCATGCACAGTAAGGGTCCTCAAATTAGTCATCATTGTCATTTATTTCAAAATGCTCGTTTTCTGTTTATATTTAGCCTTGTCATTACAATTGCCTGAGATGATTCAAATCAATCAAGATCTCTGCACAAGTTGTACTGATGTTCTGTAAGCTTGTCCTGCGGGGTCTTTACTCTTGAGATATAAAAGAGAATTGCCACTCTGTTCCTGACTCTTTGTTGAAAACATATTTCTGGTTTATATTAATTTAAATACCTTGTAGGTGTCCACTTATAAAAATAATATTTATCTAAGGATAAAACTTCAAATATTTCTGGAGAGTTTATCCTTAGGACTCACGTTTAAGATTTAGGTGGATGCTCTATTACATTCCAGCAGTAATGGAAAATTAATGACAAACTATATTAATTTTATAATAATACTAATTATTATTGCTGTTATTATTATCATTGTGGTTTCAAGTAATAAGTAGATATTATACTTCATTTGTCATCATTCATCACAAATAAGTACCCAGGTATATGTTAATGACTATTGCAAACTTCCTGTTGCTTTCATATGAAATAGGTGGGTGCATTGTTGTCTAGGATAGGAATGAGAGTAGCCTTTTTCCCCAGCACACATTGAAGATATAGTAAAGGTTACTCAAATGCCAGATATTTTAATGATAATTTTGTTAGTGTACCAATTTTATTATATTAATATATTAGGTGAAATGTTTATGCAATACAGTTTAAATAAATATAATTATATTTAGGTTGAAAAAATAAATCATGCTTTCATATTTCATTTTTTAATGGGCCCTATGTATTACATGGTTTTGAACTTACCTACTGTTTGAAGATATAAACATGTAAGCAAATGAGAGGATATTAAGGACAGATACGTTATAGCTGATGGTGGCATCTCGAAGGATACATAGAATACCTGTGTGTAGATTTCATAGAATCATAGACCTTAACTTGACTTAGGCGCTATCTGGTCTGATCCCTCATTGCACAGGTAAGCTGCTTCAGAAAGTGTAAGTGACCAGCTGCCACCAGCAAAGCTGCAAACAGTATCCCTTCTTTTCTAACACTGAGTCTGAGGCCTTTCCAATGTACCACACTACTTCCAATACTACTAAGTGTATTTTTTTCCAGAGAGAATTTAGCTAGCATTTTCATTTTTCAGACTTTTTTTTTTTTTTAAAAATAGAATTTCCATTCCGATTTGTATTGAAGTGAATAGAATCCCTATTATACTGCACTTTATGGAAATGCAACACACGAAGAGCTTTTTGTACAAGCTCTTCATTTCTGGTTCTCTTTGTCACAAAAGGCTCTTCACTTCTGTAGTTGAAATCATTTGTAATTATGAATTGTGCTTTTAAAAAATTCATCAATGAAATCTTTGATTTAAAAATGAGGTGCCAGAAGAAAGGCAGAAGAGGAAAGACTGGAATTTAATGCAATGTGATAGAGAAATAGAGAAATCACCAAGGAGAGGCATCTCACCTAGGGTGGTGTCTCATAAGGTGGCAGGAAAATGAAGATAACACATTCAGTCATATTTTGGAATTTGTGATCCAGTGTAAGTTGATGTAGGAGTATACAGAAAATGTCTTTATGCCACATATTAAACTGTCATATGTTAAATATATCTACTATACAAAATTTGGAGATGATGGGCAGAGGTGATCACCAACATAGGGACAGAAGACACACATTTTTAAATATTCAAACTTCTTTTCTTATTTTTTTATTGTTGCTGTCTTTAATTCTGACTTATTATACCAGAGATTTTACTTCATTATTATAAATGTGCCCATATCTGTTAATAACATACTTAGAGTATGCATTAGTAAACAGTCAAAGAAAGAGAACTACATTAAACATATACTTAAGATGGTGAGAGTGAAAAGAAAGTGAACAAATATTTTTAAGTGTGGGATTTTGGTAAATTTATTTCCTTATGCAAAATCTTCAATTAATTACAGCCCATATAATATACATGAAAGGCACTAGATTGGTGACCAGGGCTCAATAAAAAGGCTGGAGGATCATGGGACAAACTGCTGGCAGGACAGGGCGATGGTGGGGGTGTCCGTATTTCATCAACTCAGAGGTAAATATGATCATGCACACTTATTTTATATTGTATTATTATTCAAGTTCCCGGTGACCTGTCACTCAGAAGTCCAAGCTATTATCTCAAAGATCTTGCCCACCTCCGCAGTCTCAATTGGTTAAAAAACAAAAAACAATAACGCAAAAAACAGAAATAATTCAGACCAAAGCAAGTCTGTCTTAGCTCCAGAAGCTAATGGAGTCTGATGTGTTCATTCCTGCTGCAGCTTTGGATGCTGCCACATGGTGTCACTGATTAAGTCCTGCATGTCACACGGAAGCCTATCCTTGATGTCCTTGGTGGCTCAGATCTTGGCCAAGCCTTGGTACTCTCCCCCGCAAACCCCAGGGTTTCGTTACGCTTCACACTACGCATCAGCTGAGAGCCCCCACTCCAGTCACACGTTGCAGGGACTGCTCCTGGGACGTCCCCTGACAGCAGTTTCTGCCATGATCCTCCAGCCTTTTTACTGAGCTAGTCACCAACCCGGTGTCTTTCATGTATATTGTATCAGGAGACTCATTGACCTTCCCTGACCGTGTGTCTTGGTGAGGGGTGCTGTGTGCACTATTCTGTGTTATGATCTTAGGCAGCAGAGATTGGATTTCCTTCTTCCCACAACCCTTAGGATTCTTTATCCAAACAGAACCTCCTTATTCCTTGTGAACAATTTGAAATACCAGAGAAACAGAGAATGTCTATGAGATCACCTCTGATGCCCTTTTCCTTTCCCTACCCTTCTCCTACTCCTAACAAGGGGTCTCTTGCTGACCAAAATTCACATAATTTAATAATAAAGCACCAGTGATTCATTTAGAATAGAGAAAATATGCTTCAGTGAAACATCTCAGCTCTACTCCTTGATCTAGAAGATGCTGGCATAAAACTTTTAAATTACCTCTCAGTATTTAATCTTTGCTATAACAGGCATTGTGTTACATGCAGTTTTTCAAAATATCCACTTTTAAGAAACTGAGAATATTTTAGATTTAGATTAGCCTAGTATGCACTTATTCTCAAAAGGGAGAGTAAGTGTTGAAAAATAAAAACAGTCAATTGTCTCTT
>JAQIFY010000287.1:0-11465 GCA_028533085.1 Varecia variegata | reverse complement strand
GTGCGGTGGGCGGAGCGCATGATATGTGCGCTTGGAGCATGGTGCACCACGCGAGGTATCACCTGGCGCGCGGTGCACAGAGCACAGTGTATTCGTGCATTATGCACTGTTTGTCATGTTGTGATATGCGCATATTGCGTGGGGTGCACGGAGAGCGGTATATTCACGTGTTGGGCGTGGACACGGAGCAGGGTATACTCACGTGTTTGGCATGGACCGTCAAGCGTGCGATATTTGCATGTTCCAAGTGGTGCGCAGAGTGCGCTGTGTGCATGTGCAGCTCAGGGTGAATGAGGTATGCGGTATGCTTGTGTTGCACGAGGTGCGCAGAATGCGCATTATGCGCATGTGGTGCACGGTGTGTGGAGCGTGGTATGTATGTGTCACGCTATGTGCATGCATCACATGTATGTGTGTATTCAATACAGTGTGCGGTGCGCATTATGCACATGTGGCGCATGGTGCACAGATCGCGTGGTATGCGCGTTTTGCACATGGTGCTCAGAATGCGCATTATGTGCGTGCGGTGCACAGTGTGCAGAGCGCAGTATGTGCATGTCACACTATGTGCACGCATCACATGGTATGTGCATGTTGCACGTGGTGCACGGTGCATGTTATGCGCATGTGGTGCACGGTGCGTGGATCGTGTGGTATGCGCGTGTTGCACGTGGCGCATGGAACACACATTATGCACATGCGGCACCCAGTGAGCAGATCGCATGGTATGCACCTGTAGAGTGAGGAGCACTGAATGCGCGTTATGCACATGTGGTGCATGGTGCATGGATCGCATGGTATGCGAGTTTCCCACACAGTGCAGGGAGTGTGCCTTATGCGTGTGTCATCCGTGATGCGTGATGCGCAGTATGTGCATCATGTTCTGTATGCCTATTGCATGATATGTGTGTGTCACTGGTAGTGCACGGAGCACGCTTTATGCACGTGTGGCACACGGTGGGTGGAGCACGCAGTATGTGCCTGTCGTGCATGGTGCGTAGTGCACGCGGTATGGGCTTTTCGCCCATGCTGCGCGGAGCATGCAATATGCTCCAGTTGTGCATCGTATGCGGAGCACGTAGTATGTGCCTGTTGTGCACGGAGTGTGGTGTTCGGTATGCGCATGTCCTGCTCGGTTCACGGAGCGCACATTATGTGCATGTCGCCAGCAGTGTGCAGTGCACGGTATGTGCGTGTCCCCCTCGGTGCCTGGATCACGTGGTATGTGTGTTGCACATGGTGTGCGAAACACACGTTATGCGCGTGTGGGGCACGGTGCGCAGATCGCATTGTCTGCGCATGTCCTGCTTGGTGCTCGGAGCGCACGTTATGCGCGTTGCCAGTGGTGGGCGGTGCATGGATGCGTGTGTTGCCCCCGGTGCGTGGATCACGTGGTATGTGCATGTTGCCCCTGGTGCAAGGAACGCGCATTCTGTGTGTGTGGCGCACGGTGCACGGATCATGTGGTATGAGCATGTCGCACGAGGTGCGAGGAGCATGCCCAATGTGCCTGTCACGTGCCATGCACAGCGCGTGTGGTATGCGCCTGTCACACATGGTGTGTGGACCATGCAGTATGCTCTGGTTTTGCACAGTATGCCGAGTGTGCGGTATCAGCATGTCACATGCGTAATGTGGTGTGTGGTATGCGTGTGTCACACTTGGTGCATGGAGCGCACGTTATGCGCATGTCGCCCACAGTGTGTGGTGTGCGGTATGCACGTTTCGCACTCAGAGCACGGTGCATGCAGAATGCACGTATCACACACGGTGTGCAGTGTGCGTTATGCGCATGTTGCCCGTGGTGTGCGGTGCGTGGTATGAGCATGTCGCGCTCGGTGCGCAGATCACGTGGTATGCGCTTGTTGCATGCCATGCGTAGAACACGTGTTATGCACGTGTGGCATACGGTGCTTGGAGCATGCTGTATGCTCCAGTTTCGCATGGTAGGCCGAGTGTGTGGTATCTGCATGTCGGTCACAGAGTGCAGTGTGCGGTATGCGCGTGTCACGCTTCGTGAGCGGAGCGCGCGTTATTCGCGTGCCACCTGCGGTGAGTGGTGCGTGGTATGTGCGTGTCATGCTCGGTGTACAGATTACGTGTATACGCTTATTGCACCTGGTGGATGGAACGCGCATTAGGCTTGTTTGGCGCACGGTGGGTGGATCGCGTGGTATGTGCGTGTCGCACGCAGTGCACAGAGTGTGTGGTATGTGCCTATTGCGTGAGGTGCACAGATCACGTGCTATGTGTATGTTGCACCTGGTGCACGGAACGCGCATTATACATGTTGGGCGCATGATGTACGGATTGTGTGGTATGCGCGTGTCGCACGCTGTGAGTGGAGGGCACAGTAAGCGCATGTCCCACGTAGTGCACAGACCGTCCGTTATGCTCGTGTTGCCCGTGGTGTGCGGTGCGCAGTATATGCGTGTCGCGCTCGGTGTGTGGATCAGGTGGTATGCGCGTGTTGCATGTGGGGCACAGAACACATGTAATGCGTGTTTGGCGCACCATGCGTGGATCGCGTGGTAAGTACAGGATGCACGTGGTGCATGGAATGCGCATTATGCGCATGTGGCGCCTGGTGCGCTGATCACGTCTTATGCATGTGTCGCGTGCGGTGCGTGGAGCGTGCTTTATATGCCTGTCACACACGGTGTGAGTGCGCACGGTATGCGCCAGTCGTGCACAGTGCATGGAGCATGCAGTATGTGTTGCACATGGAGTGTGGTTTGCATTATGCGCTTGTCGCACTTGGTACACGGAGTGTGCATTATGCGAGTGTTGCCTGTGGTGTGTCGTGCACGGTATGCAGGTGTTGCCCTCGGTGCACGGATGATGCAGTATGCTCCTGTTGCACGCGGTGCACAGAACACATGTTATGCACGTCTGGCACATGGTGCACGGATCGCGTGGTATGCGTGTGTCCCACGCAGTGCGCGGAGCATGCGTTATCGGCATGTCACAGTGTGCGGTGTGCGGCATGTGTGTCACGCTCTGTGCATGGATCACGTGGCATGCATGTGCTGCATGCAGTGTGCAGAATGTGCGTTATGCATGTGTGGTGCACAGTGCATGGATCACGTGGTATGCGCATGTGGCACTTAGTGCGTGGAGTATGCGTTATGCAGGTGTCACGTGTGGTGCGTGGTGCACACGACATGCGCATGTCCCACATGGTGTGCAGAACATGCTTTATGCATCTTTGCGCACAGTGCACGGAGCGTGCAATATGCATGTTCGGCGCATGGTGCGTGGAGTGCGTGTTATGTGCGTGTGGAGCAGGGTGCAGGTATCACGTGGTATGCACATGTGGCACACGGTGCATGGAGCATGCATTATGCACATGATGCCCACAGTATGTGGTGTGTGTTTTCCACATGTCACGCTGTGTGCATGGATCACGTTATGCGCATGTGGCCAGTGGTGTGCGGTACGCAGTATCCGCATGTCGCGCTCGGTGCACGGATCACGTGGTATGCGCTTATTGTACCTGGTGCACGGAACGCGCGTTATGCGTGTTTGGTGCACGGTGCACGGATCGCTGGTATGTGCGTGTCGCATGCTGTGCTCAGAGTGCACGGTATGTGCCTCTCACGCACGGTGCACGGATCATGTGGTATGCATATGTTGCGCCAGGTGCACGGAACGCGTGTTATGCGTGTTTGATGCACGGTGCACGGATCATGTGGTATGCGCATGTTGCACGCAGTGAGCGGAGGGTGTGGTATGCGCATGTCCCATGTAGTGCGTGGAGCATGCATTATGTGTGTGTTGCCCATGTTGTGCGGTGCGCAGTATGTATGTCGCATATGGCGTGCAGATCATGTGGTATGCATGTGTTGCACACGGTGCATGGAAGCACATTATGCACATGTGGTGCACAGTGTGCAGAGCATGGTATGCATGTGTCATGCTATGTGTGTGCATCACATGGTAGGCACATGTTGCACGCGGCACACAGAACACGTGTTATGCATTTGTGGCACACAGTGCGCAGATCGCATGGTATGCGCCTGTAGCGTGCGGAGTGTGGAATGCACCTTATGCGCATGTGGTGCACTTCTATAGAATGTCACTGCACGAATAAATGGAAATCTCTTTATCCGATCTTTGACTAGGTACATGTAAAAAGGGCTCCCGTGAGTATCACTCTAGATGTTTCCCGGTCACATGTGCCCTATCTTCTCTATGGTACATAATACTCAGAGAATATGCTTGTTCCTAAATTATACCAGTGTTTATTCATATCCATGTGTGCTAAATTGTTTTCCAAATGAGTTCTTTTTGCATTGTTATGGATTTAATCATGGATTTAAACATATTTAATGTGTTTCAATATCTTGCCATTATTATACTTACCGGTGATCACACTGTCTGTGTTTGGTATGTGGGAATTGACTCACTCTGGTTCCTGTGTCCTTTGACCTGATCCTTGTCATGTTGGCTATCATAGCATCCAGCTTCCTCGTGTAAGAAGCGTCCATTTCTTGCCCCAGACCTGAAGTCAGCTGTGTCTCCAAGAAGTTTTAGGACCCTGTCATAACAATGGTTTGTTGAGACCACGATCTAGATGCTAGTGAAATTTGCTACTATTGGGTTTGTGCCGATTTCATAACATTTCCATGAAAAAACTAAAAACAAAACAAAACAAAAATCTTATTAGAGAAAAATACATTGAGATTCAACAGATAATCCAAATTCAAACAGGGAACTAAGAGTTTTTTCCTCTACTTTACCGATATTACCTCTTTCTCTCACACCCAAATTCCCAGTTCTCAAAGACGCCGAAATCTTTCTCCTCTGCATGATCCCACAGAATAATCATATCCATTCCCAATAGAACCATGGACTAATTACTACTGCATGAAGTACAAAAGTCGAGGAAGGAACTTTCTACTTTTCTGGCTTCACTGTGAAAATCTAAGAGCTGCTGTCGGTGGAAGCCAGTCTGCTCGTGTTCAAGGAGCTCTGAGCCACGTCACACTCCTTTGGAATATTTCCCTGGGCCTTCGTGTCAGCTCCCGCAGTTTGTAGAATGTGCTAAGTCACACATTGTCCTCCGTTTGTGTCCTCCATGTTGTCAATCTAGGTGATAGTGAGTGTTTGACTTTTGTTTTCATTTGTCTATGTGTTTCTCCAAAGGTCTGGAGTCTTTAATACGTAGCAGATCCTGAGCAAGGCTTTGAAGGCTACCGTGCTGCAGGACGGCCGCGACGGTGGGGGGGTGGGGGCTGGGCAGGGAGGGGCGCGTAGCTGCTCAGCCTCTTGAGCCCTCCGGGGAGGGCCGCTGTTGTCTATGGCCACACGACCCTGAACGCGCCGGATCTTGTCTGATCCCCAGGGTCGGCCCGGTTAGTATTTGGATGGGAGACCGCCTGGGAATACCAGGTGCCCTGGGCTCTTTGCTTTGCCTCTTTTTCTGTCCTGCCCTCGTGGGCTGGAAGGGGGGGGCTTCTCCTCCCGCCTCGGCTGGCAAGGGAGGGCCCCTAAGCCCTCCGCGCGCACCCCCGCTCCTGCCCCGGAGCCTCCTTCTGCCCCCCGCCCCCATGCAGCTCCACTGCCAGGCAGTGGCAGCTGCAGAGCATGGCAGCCGTTCTGCCAGCAGTCGAGCCCCAGGCCTGGGTCCACACCAGGCCAGGCAGCGGGATCCCTAAGTGCTGCTGGGTCTCCTTCCCACTCCCCCCCAACCCCACACTCCGGGACATCCCCTACACTGGGCATGGGACAGCCCACGGCGGAAAACCGTCCCCTGGGCCCCCAGACCCGCAGCCCACCGTGGACTTCGTCTCCGCCACACACCGGGGCCTCAGGCCCAGGCCTCACGCTGGGCAGGCTCCTCGCCTGGGCTCCCGAAAGACAGACGGGGGCTCCGCACACGGCAAGTCGCCGGCCACCCGGGAGGACAGGACACACAGCAGGAAACCAAGGAACGCAGGGAGCACACGCACCCAAACCCACACGACCCCCCCCCCCCGCCGCTCGACCCATGGCTACCCACCCCAAACCCCACCCGACCAAGCAACAGGAGAGCCGGCTCTGGCCCCCGGCCCCCGCCCTACCCCCCACCGTGCGCGCGGGTGCTGCTGCCACGTGCAGGCCCCGACGGGCCCGACGGGAATGGGGCAGAACAGCCCTCCCCAGACAGGGGGGGTGCACGTCTTCAGGACCTCCGGGTGAAGGACCAGCCCCAGGGCCCTGCCTCCTTGTCCTGGCCCTGCCCCAAAGCCCCTCCACACCGTGCCCTGGTGTGGGGTGGGGAAGGGCCCTCTCTCGCGCACTCTCCAGCACTGGCCCTCCGTCCCCACACCTGGAAGTCTGTCCCTGGGTGCGTGCCCGTGGGTCTGCTCGTTGGGGTGTGGGACAGTGGTGGGTCTGTGTTTTTGGTGGGAGAGGGGGGGTGCGCGTGCCTGAGCGTGCCTGCGCGAGAGACCAGTCAGTCTCCCCCTGCCCCCGATATGGACAGGTGGTCTAGCAAAGCACCAGGGCGGCGGGGGGGACTGGACTGGGCAGGGAGGGACGCATAGCAGCTCGGCCACTTGAGGCCTGTGGGGGGCCCCCCCGCTGTCCTCTACGGCCATACTACCCTGAATGCGCCCGATCTCGCCTGATCTCGGAAGCTAAGCAGGGTCGGGCCCAGTTAGTACTTGGATGGGAGACCGCCTAGGAATAACGGGTGCCCTAGGCTCTTGGCTTTGCCTCTTTTTCCGTCCTGCCTCCCCCTGGACTGGGAAGGGGGGCCCCTCCACCCACCTCGACTGGGAATGGGGGGACCCTCCGCCCTCCATGCCCACCCTGGCTCCCACCCCCGGCTGGCCCGGACCCTGCCCTGTAGCCCCTGGAGGGTCAGATTTTAGATGTTGAGGCTCCGTCCCCGAGGCTGTCGCCTCTCAGACACCTGTCACGGGTCCAGGCCTCTGGAACTTCTGATGGACCAGCTCTAAATTCAGGACAAATTCCAAAGTTGTCCAAGTAGATGACCACGTTACCCCATGAAAGGAAAAATTTGATCATATGCATAGATGCAGAAGGATAGAATCTAAACCGTTGGCTACTCATTCATGATAAAATAATTTAAGAATCCAGATGAGAAGACATCTAGAAAGACTTTTCAAAAGTCTTAATCTTTAGAAAATATTCTTAAGGATTTAAGAAGTAAAAACATTCTTTCGAAAGTCATGAGCAAGACCAGGGTGTTGATATGAAATTCTTCTATTCAATACTGCAAGAGACGCTCTAAAAATGTACTAAAACAGGGTAAAACACTAATAATATATTGGAAAGGAAAATCACCTTTTTCATTCTCGTCACCTCCTATGGTTCTCAAAATAGAATGTTTGCCAGTATGCATGGGAGACCTGTAGAAATCATAAGTGAGTTCAGCAAGATAGCTCTATATGAAATCAACGTTCAATCGATAGTTTGCATATTTCTTATTTCCTAGCAAATACACAATCATAAATGCAATTTTTAAAAAGGATAACATTCAAAGTCACAGAAAATCTACACAGCACCTATGGGAAATAGGTGCCAACTTAGATGGAAAACTTAGTAAAAACATAAATGATGGCCCAAATCGATGGAGAGGTTATACTACATTCCTAGATAGATGGACACAGAATCCCCAAACTAATCATTTCCCCCGAATTAATAAATAATCAAATTTAAACAGGGTTATAACTAGAAATTTACCATCTGTTTCTTTCTCTTTTTCTTTTAATTTGGGAAATGGATATGTTAAAGAATAATAATTATTATTATTATATTTAATAGAATTAACTGTACCAAAACTCTACCACTCACCTTATAAAAATGGGAGTTTATTCATACGTCGGAAGCCGCTGTGTATCTTCTTCTGAAGGCATGGAACCAAAAACACTTCTCCCAAACAAATCCCATCTCGACTGTCATCATTTTCCTTGCTTTTCCTTTTAAAGTTTTTGCTCTCTATTATGTGACTATCTCATTGAGATATTTTGTTAATTGCACAGTTTATATATGTGGAACCATTCTGGCGTCATTGTGGGTAACTTGTGTTCCAGGGGAAACCTTCTGTTTGGAGAATAATAATCCTTGCTTACACATGAAGCTGCAGTTCATCAGCACTTCTATAGAATGGTACTGCACGAATAAATTGAAATATCTTTATCCGATCTTCGACTAGGTACATGTACACAGGGCTCCCGTGAGTATTGCTCTAGATGGTTCCTGGTCACATGTGCCCTATCTTCTCTCTGGTACGTGCTACTCAGAGAATATGCTTGTTCCTAAATTATGCTAGTGTTTATTCATATCCACTTATGCTACATTGTTTTCCAAATGGTTCTATAAATTCACCTCCCATATCAGCAGTGTGTATGTAAGAGCTTTCCTCCCAGCCAACACAGTGATCAGTTTTTTAAGTTTCCTCAATCTGGTGAGTTTGAAACTGTATCTTGCTTCATTTATTTTGTATTTCCTTGATTAATAATGAGGATATAGTGTCAAATGCATATTAAGCATATTAAACATAGATATTCTGGAATAGTAATATTTTGCCAATTATATGTGAGCAGATACCTTGTCCTGTTTGCAACTTGGTTTTTTTTACCCTGTTTATGGCATCTTTTGAAACTTTTTATTATGGAAATTGAAATATAAACAAAAACAGAAAGAATAGTATAATACATACTCACTACCCTGACTCAAGAAATCATCAACTCTTGGCCAGATCTTGTTTCTTTTATACCTGCTACCCCTCCTACCTTAAGTTCATTATCCCCTTAATAATATCCCTCCATCAATAAAAAGTCAATGTGTTTCTATCAAAGGTAGAGGCTTTCTTTCCTTTTGAAATATGATCACAGCCATATTATTCCATCTAAAAATTTAACCGTATGAGATATAACAGCAAGTACTCAATGTTTGCATTCCCCTGAGACACATACACTCATTTCAGTTTCTTTGAATCCAGTCCAAATACAGTACATACATTGTGATTGGTTGAGATGTCTTTTGAAAGACTGTCCATACATCCCAACTGGTTGGGGGCAGCCCCGGTTGTCACCATTTCACTTTGTTTCCTACTGCTATCCACAGTGACCGGAGTTATTTTTTGCATTGTGACGGGTTTAATCGTGCATTTAAACATATTTAATGTGTTTCAATATCTTGCAATTATTATACTTACTGCTGATCAAACTGTTCTGTGTTTGGCAAATGGGAGTCTACTCATTCTGATTCCTGTGTCTTCTGACATGACCCTCGTCATGTTGGATATCATAGCATCCACGCTTCCCAGTATAAGAAGCATCCATTTCCTGCCCCAGACTTGAAGTCAGCCTATGTCTCCAGTAAGTCTTAGGACCATTTAATAACAATGGTTTGTTGAGACCACGATCTAGATGCTGGTGAAATGCACCACCATTGAGTTTGTACCTATTTCTCAGCATTTTCCTTGGAAAAACTAAAAAAAAAAAAATCTTAATAAAGAAAAATACATTGAGTTTACACTGATAATCCAAATTCAAACTGAGAACTAAGAGTTCTTTTTGCTCTACTTTACCGATTTCACCTCTTTCTCTCACACCCAAATTCCCAGTTCTCAAAGACACCAACAGCATATCTTCTTTGCATCATCCCACAGAATCGTATCCATTCACCATATAACCATGGACTACTTACTACTGCATGAAGTAGGAAAGGCGAGGAAGGAACTTTCTACTTTTCTGGCTCCACTGTTGAAATCTAAGAGCTGCTGTCCAGTCTGCTCATGTCCAAGGAGCTCTGAGCCATGTCACCCTCCTTTGGAATATTTCCCTGGGCCTTAATCTCAGCTCCTGCAGTTTGTAGAATCTGATAAGTCACACATTGTCCTATGTCTGTGTCTTCGTGTTTTCAATAGATGTCATATTGAATCCTTCGATTTTTGTTGTCATTTGTATACATGTTTGTGGAAAAGTATTGAGTCTTTGATGTGTAGCAGCTACTGAGCAAGACTTTGAAGGCTACCAGGCTGCAGGAGGGCGCAGGGCCGGCGGGGGGGGGGCTGGGCCAGGAGGGACACGTAGCAGCTCAGCCTCTTGAGGTGTCCCGGGACAGCCACCATTGTCTACGGCCATACCACCCTGAACATGCCCGATCTCGTCTGATCTCAGAAGCTAAGCGGGGTCTGGCCTGGTTAGTACTTGGATGGGAGACTGCCTGGGAATACCAGGTACTGTAGGATTTTGCCTCTTCTTTTGTCCCACCCGCTGGCCTGTGGGGGGTCGGTGGGGGGGCCCTCCCTCCACCCTCTGTGCCCGCCCTGGGTCCTGTTGCTGGATCCTGTCCTTTGGCCCCTGGAGAGAGTGCCCGATTTTAGATGTTGAGTTGGTCAAACTCAACCAGTTGTACTCCTCAGAAGATACTTTATAGAATGAAAAGACAATCCACAGATTGGAAGAAAAATTAACTGCAAAGCACCATAAAGAGCATGTTTCCATCATATAGAAAGACCTCTCAAAGCTCAATAATAAGAAAATACCCTAATTTAAAAATAGGCCAAAAATTTGGACGCATCACCAAAGATACAGAAATGGCAAAGCAGCACATAAAAAGATACTCAAGACAGTCAGCTGTTATGGAAACGCAAATGAAAACCACAATCAGATGCCACTTCACACCCACTAGAATGGCTAAAATTTAAACATACCAACCCGAATTCTCCTATGTGCCTGGTGAGAATGTAAAAATGGTACAGCCACTTTGCATAACACTTGGGCATTTTCTTGTGATATTATACACACCCACACATACATACATACACACACATACACACACACACACACACACAGCAGTTTTTATCCATGGTTCCTGGCTCATAACTCCCACAGCCTCTGTTACAGTAAACAGACTCTTCTTTGACCTTCTCCTACCACCCCTTTCACCTGCCAGAGCTGGTCCTACCCCACACCCTGGAGGAAGGAAGCTACAGAGAGTGGCCAAGAAGAATCTGAACAGGACTTGCTGGGTTTAGATCATACCCTTTCTGTCCAATCACGTTTCAACATGGCTCACCATGCCTCAGTCATGCCTACACAATGAAGCCTCCATAAGGCTCCCAAAAGGACAAGTTTGGAGAGCTTCCAGAGAGCTGAACATGTGTAGGTTCCAGGAAGGTAGACAGCCCAGAGTAGGCTTGGAAGCTCTGCACCCCTTGCCACATACCACGCCTTACACATCTTCACCTGTATCCTTTGTGTTCTTTTTTCTTTTTCTTTTTTTTTTTTTTTTTTTGTGTGTGTGTGTGTGTGTGAGAGAGAGAGAGAGAGAGAGACAAGGTCTTGCTCTGTCACCCAGGCTGGAGTACAGTGGCATGATAATAGCTCACTGGAACCTCAAACTCCTGGGCTAAAGCAATTCTCCCACCTCAGCCTCCTGAGCTGGGACTACAGGTGCATACCACCATACCTAGGTAATTGTTTAAAAAAATATTTTAGAGA
>JAQIFY010002869.1:0-13002 GCA_028533085.1 Varecia variegata | reverse complement strand
GCCTAGCTCACAGCAACCTCAAACTCCTGGGCTCAAGCAATCCTCCTGCCTCAGCCTCCTGAGTAGCTGGGACTACAGGCATGCACCACCATGCCCGGCTAATTTTTTCTATATATTTTTAGCTGTCCAGATCATTTCTTTCTATTTTTAGTAGAGATGGGGTCTCACTCTTGCTCAGGCTGGTCTGGAACTCCTGACCTCGAGCAATCCTCCGGCCTCCGCCTCCCAGAGTGCTAGGATTACAGGCGTGAGCCACCGCACCCAGCCCCTATCAATATTTCAACAGCCTTTTTTGTGAAAATGGAAAAGACAATCCTCAAATTTTTATATGGACTTGCAAGAGGCCTGAATAGCCAAAACAATCTTTAAAAAAAAAGAATAAAGTTGATGACTCATACTTCTTGACTTTGAAACTTACTACAAAGCTACAGTAATCAAACCTGTGTGGTACTGGCATAAAATAGACATATAAATCAATGGAATAGAGAGCCCAGAAATAAACCCTTAATTGATTTTCAATGAGGGTGCCAAGACCATTCAATGGGTAAAGGATATTCTTTACAACAAATGATGCTGGGAAAACTAGACATCCACATGCAAAAGAATGAAGTTGGGCTCACACCTATAATCCCAGTACTTTGGGAGGCCACGGCAGGAGGATTGCTTGAGGCCAGGGGTTCAAGACCAGCCTGGGCAACATAGCAAGACCCTGTCTCTACAAAAAAACTTAAAAAAAAATTAGTCAAGGCCGGGCGCGGTGGCTCACGCCTGTAATCCTAGCACTTGGGAGGCCGAGGCGGGCGGATTGTTTGAGCTCAGGAGTTCGAGACCAGCCTGAGCAAGAGCGAGACCCCGCCTCTACTAAAAATAGAAAGAAATTATCTGGCCAACTAAAAATATATATAGAAAAATTAGCCAGGCATGGTGGCACATGCCTGTAGTCCCAGCTACTCGGGAGGCTGAGGCAGTAGGATCGCTTAAGCCCAGGAGTTTGAGGTTGCTGTGAGCTAGGCTGACACCGCACTCACTCTAGCCTGGGCAACAGTGCGAGACTCTGTCTCAAAAAAAAATAAATTAGTCAAGCATGCTGGCATGCACCCGTAGTCCCAGCCGCTTGGGAGGCTGAGGCAGGAGGCTCCCTTGAGCCCAGGAGTTTGAGGCTGCAGTGAACCATGATCACATCACTGCACTCCAGCCTGGGCAACAGAGCAAAATGCCGTCTCTATTTTAAAAAAAAAAGAATGAAGTTGGACCTCTACTTAATATCATATATAGAAATTAACTCAAAATGGATCAAAGACTTAAATAAAAAAGCTAAAACTATAAAACTCTCAGAAGAAAACACTGAGGAAAACCTTCGTGACAGTGGATTTAGCAATGATTTCATAAATAGGGCACCAAAAGCACAGGCAGCCTAAGGAAAAATAGTTAAACTGGACTTCATCAACATTAAGAACTTCTATGCATCAGAGGGCAAAAGGAAAAAAGCAAAAAGACACTCTACAGAATGGCATAAAATATTTGCAAATTATCTACCTGATAAAGAATTAATATACAGAATATAAAGAACTCCTAAAACTCAACAACAAATAACCCAATTAAAAAATGGGTAAAGAACTTTACAAATAGACATTTCTCCAAAGAAGATATGCAAATGATCAATAAGCATATGAAAAGATGCTGAACATCATTAGTCATTAGGGAAATGCAAATCAAAACCATAATAAGATACCATTTTACATCTACTAAGATAGCTATAATGAAAAAAAGGAAAATAACAAGTGTTGATGTACATGTGGAGAAACTGGAACCCTTGTGAATTGATGGAATGTAAAATGGTGCAGCTGCTGTGGAAAACAGTATGGCAGTTCTTAAAAAAACTTAAACAGAATTATCATATGATCCAGAATTCTATTTCTAGGTATATGTCCAAAAGAAATGAAAGCAGGAACTGGAACAGATATTTGCACACCAATGTTCACAGCAGCATTATTCACAGTAGCCAAAAGGTGGAAACAACCCAAATATCCATCAACAGATGAACTGATCAACAAAATGTCATATATACATACAATGAAATATTATCCAGTCTTTAAAAAGGAATGAAATTCTGATATATGCTACAAAACAGATAGACCCTGAGAACAATATGCTAACTGAAATAAGCCAGACACAAAAGAACAAATACTGTATGAATCCACTTACATGAGGTACCTGAAATAGGCAAATTCACAAAGCAAGTAGAATAGAGGTTACCAGTGGTGGGGAGGGGACTTATTGTTTAATGGGTACAAAGTTTACGTTGGGGATCATTAAAAGGTTTTGGGTATAGATAATGGTGATCATTATACAACATTCTGAAGGTATTTAATTCCACTTAATTGTACATTTACAAATGGTTAAAATGATAAATATTATGTATATTTTAACATAATAAAAATAATTACTTGGCTACCTTTTCTGAAATGTCCTATTCTGAGTTTTTTCCACCAGTTAGATAGATAAAAGAGATCAGACTATAAGCACTGCTCTGCAACCTCCTTTTATTGCTAAACATGCATTGGTCTTTCCAAACCAATGCCTTTAGATATACTGCAGTCAATTTAAAAACTCCTTAGTTTTCTGTTATGTAGATAAGCCATAATTTATTTAACCAGTCCCTGATTCATGGATATTCAAGCTACTTCTAAAGTTTTGCTCTTGCAAAGAATGCTGTCAGTCTTACACTTCTGCAAGTCATTCTATGAGACAAATTCCTAGAAGTAGAAATAATGGGTTGGTATCCACATTTGAAAATTCTCCTCTAGTTCTTTCCCACTAAGGAGGGCCATTGGAGTCAGACAGATGTTCTATAACACACTAAGGAAGTAGCCTGCTTGCCCTGCATATAGTTTTAAAACCAGAAAAGATAAGTAGTATCAAATGACTTTTTGGCATCAGTTAGATCAGGGTCAGCAAACCACAACTGTGAACCAAATCCATCCTGCCACCTGTTTTTATATAGCCCACAAGCTAAGAATGTTGGGTTTTTTTATATATCTTTCTAAATTATTGAAGAAAAAAATATTTCATAAAATGGGAAAGTTATAGGAAATTCAAATTTCGGTATCCATAAAGTTTTACTGAAACACAGCCACGACCATTTGTTTACATATCAGCAGCTTTCCTGCTACAATTGCAGAGTTAAATACTTAAGACAGAGACCGTATGGCCTGCAAAGCTTAAAATATTTACTATCTGGCCCCTTACAGAAAAGGTTTGCCAACCTCCAACCTAAACAGTAACATTTCAATGTTTTAAAGAGTAGGAAACCCAATTCTCTAAGCAAAGGGTAAAGAACAAATTGTCATATAGCTACAGAAGGAATATTCCAAGTGGTTAATGTCTCTAGGCTCTCTGTACAAGTGAGGATATGAATAGTCTCACATTTCTTTCAATGCTGTGGTGGGGAAACAAACATTTGAAGGACAAGAAGCTACAGCAGTTCTGGCTGCAGGAATCCATTTTCCATGGATCCTTTTGGGTACTAATGTAAGTAGAATTGTGTTTTTAATTTCAAATTCCAATTGTTTGTTGCTTGTATGTAGTAAAGTGATTAATTTTCATATATTAACCTTGTATGCTGCAACCTTGCTATAATCACATACTAGTTCCAGATTTTTGGAACTTCTTTAAGACTTTCTACATAGATAATCATGTCATCTGCTCCATGGACTCTTGACCCAAGCTGCTTTTCCTATAAGTTCAGTTTTAGCTTTTCACTTTTGCTTTGCCACGATATAGTTACAGTTGCCAGATATAAATAATTTTTCATAGACAGAAAATATACTCCCCCCAATGCCTTTTGAGACTGTCCCCCATAGAGCAAGAAGGGAAAAGGAGATGTGGCAAAGCTTAAGTGAAGGGAAAATGCAAGCATAAGTAAACACTGAAGCATTACCACAAAGCTTGGTGCTCTGGTAATAACTAATTTATGTAAAGGTTATAGGAAGATTTAAGCAGTTTACTGGAAATGGAGACCAGAGAGCAAAATTTTGTCCAGGAGGAAATTTAAAAAAATTACCATATGACATCTGGGATGGAACCTGAGAGTTACCACTGCTGTCTTGAACATCTGGTTGTATGGTCTCCATGTCATCATCAGTGGGAAGTGTGTCCTGAGAAACTTCTGATTCAGAATCAACTGTCACATCATCATCGGTGCTACCATCACTGTCATCTTCAATAGTTACAATAATGAAATCTAACAATAAGCAAAGAGAAAGTTTAGATTAAATAAAATTTCTAGAAGAAACTACCTTATAAAGTTATGGATTGTTTAAAAAATATTTGAGCTGAAAAAATCGTATTAAGTATTTTGATATCTGTAATCATTACAAGTTAGCTAACAAATCAATTGCTTAGTAAGAAGCTTTGAAATATATATGTATGTATACACACACATAGATAATTATTTCTACTACTTCCAATTTCATAAGAACAATAAATGTCTTCTCATGTAAGACACGTGGCCACCTGGCCCATCCTACAGTATGTTCAATGATATGCTTTTTTTTTTTTTTTTTGAGACACAGTCTCACTCTGTTGCTCAGGTTAGAGTGCTGTGGCATCAGCCTAGCTCACAGCAACCTAAAACTCTTGGGCTCAAGCAATCCTACTACCTCAGCCTCCCAAGTAGCTGGGACTACAGGCTTGTGCCACCATGCCCGGCTAGCTTTTTCTATGTATTTTTAGTTGTCCGGTTAATTTCTTTCTATTTTTTAGTAGAGACGGGGTCTCGCTCTTGCTCAGGCTGGTCTGGAACTCCTGACCTCAAGCGATCCTCCCGCCTTGGCCTCCCAGAGTGCTAGGATTACAGGCATGAGCCACCGCACCCCACCTCAATGATATACTTTTAACTTAAATGATGCAACTGGTGTTACATAGCCACACTTCTGGTGACCATGAATTTCCAAACTTGTTCTCTGAAAATTAATATTCATATTTATGACAAATGATAGGGCAGAAATAAAGTACAAAAGTAAATGTTGTTATGAAACAAACTGAATCTCCCAAAATGTGAAATAGGTAACCACAAATAAACTAGGTGTGAAATATCAACTCCATAAACCATTTTAATGAATATTAAAAACAACCCATCAGGCAAAATGTCTGATATCAAAATGGGCTTTCTTATTTCTTAAAGTTGGTCTGAAAAAGAAAATGTGTAAGCTTGAGGTATTTACTCACAGGTCACATTCATATTGCATCATAACTTGGATTCACTATATTGATTTCAAATAGACCAAAGCATAAGAATAAAGTAATTAGCTAGTGTAAGGGGCACATGGTAAAATGAAAATGGTACTAAATTAGGAATCACACGATGAAGGTTCCAATTTAAGCTCTGAAGTTATACAGAGGTATGACCATAGGGCCAAATACATTGACTCTTTTGCCTGTGTTTTCTCATCCTTAAAACATGGGGTTGGGTTTGAAGAGTCACTCTGAACTCTACTTAATAGTCTTCACGGGGAGAAAAATAGAACATTAGAAACTACCTAATTATCTAAACAAAAGGGATAAATAAACAAGAGGTTAAATAAATTATGGTATTGACCTAAATGAAATGGTATATAGCCAATGAGAAGAAGCATGTTCTCAGAGAAAATTTACTGATATTAGAAATGCTTGTGAAATAATGTTAAAGGGGGAAAAGGATTCAAAACAGAAAAATACAGTCTAATCCTAACTTTGAGAGACAAAAGTAACATAACCAATGGCTATCTAGGTGGCTATCTCTGAGTAGCAAAATTATCTTCATTAGACTTCTCTGTTGATTCTCTACAATAAACTTTAGTCCATCTCATCAGAAAAAATAACAAAGGTAATTGAAAATTTATTAAGATGAGCTTTTGTATATCAACAAATTAAAGCTAGTAAAACTATTAACAACTCCACCAAGGTCTCTCAGTAAATGTGTACAATTCTGATTAATTCTTTTAGTTATACACATAACCTTCCTAATCAAATTTTCAAAGACATTATAACATTTATTAGTTTTTTGACGACTAAGCTCCCAAGGTACAAGGCATTCACTTGCCATCAATTTATCAGATAATTATGAAGGCTGAAAACTGCATCTCACCCCAGGACCACTTTAAGGAATACACAGCAAAGCAGTGCAGATTACAACAGCTGGACCGCTCCAATTTTGTTTAAAATGACCAATCACTTTCTTTTTTTCTTTTTTTTTTTTTTTTTGAGACAGAGTCTCTCTCTGTTGCTCAGGCTAGAGTGCCGTGGCATTAGCCTAGCTCACAGCAACCTCAGACTCCTGGGCTCAAGCAATCCTTCTGCCTCAGCCTCCCGAGTAGCTGGGACTACAGGCATGTGCCACCTTGCCCGGCTAATTTTTTCTATATGTATTTTTAGCTGTCCATATAATTTCTTTCTATTTTTAGTAGAGACGGGGGTCTCGCTCTTGCTCAGGCTGGTCTCGAACTCCTGAGTTCAAACGATCCACCCGCCACAGCCCCCCAGAGTGCTAGGATTACAGGCGTGAGCCACCGCGAGCCACTTTCTAAATCTTCTGGCAGGACTCTCAAAGGCAGCCCTTCCATTGTCCGTATTAAACTTTAGAGACGCCAAAGTTTGCCAGATGGTGGATAACGAGGCCAAAATTGTATCCCATCGCCCAGCACTTGCTGCGGGCCAGAGAAGGGAGGCTCAAAACTGCATCGAGCCCATATTCTGCTGTATAAAACACTATGCAGAAAAGTTGCCTGTTAAATTACTGTCTGTAAACCTTAAACCAGTTTACCACTTCACGTTACAAAACCTTAGAGCAGTCCGAACTGGGGCAGAGCGGGGTAGAGGGGGGAGGGAAGCGATTCCCCACAGACTAAAGTAGAGCCTTTTCTATCAAATAACCAGACTTCGGCGGGCTGGGCTCTCGCTTGGGAACAAATGGGCTCCCCTGCTTTGCAGAGATCCCCACATTTTGCAGTATTTCCTGACTCCAGCATCTGCCCTCTTGAAGCAAAGAGCAGGCTCCATACCCAGAGACTTCTCCACAACACCCCTACATCTTTTTTTTTCTTCCCCTTCCTTTATGTATTTACAATAAAACAGCGAGGCTGCTCTGTCTATCTTTGATCAAACCCGGTTACCATCAAAGCCTCAAAATCTACATCTCAATCTCACAAGATTTTATATGAATCAACTCGCTAGTTTGTCCATTCTTTAAACAAACCTCTGTAAAAGCCTGAGAGTCTGGGTCCTTCCTCGCCCTCCCACCCGCCTCCACCAAAAAGAGAAAGGCTGAAAAAGTATTAACTCGTCCCAGAAACTCAGCACCAAGTACCTAATAAATTGCCAAATCTCAAAAGCTCACACGTTCCGGCATCCCGGGAGAGTCGCGGGAACCACTCAAATCACCTCACCTCAGCGCGGCGGCTGAAATTTGAGGCTGCAAAGCGCAGACTCACTCTGCCCCGCAAAGCAAATCCCCTCCCCCCAGAAGAGCCCTAGCCTTAAGGCAAATCGCACGGGGCTGTGTTCGGCAGCTGCACAGGAGCCAAAAAAAAAAAAAAAAAAAAAAGCTCAAGGAAAAAGCGCGGGCTCCTGAGTCCCCACGCCGCCCTTTGGAGGGCCCGAAGAAACGACTCGCAATGGCTCCGCCTCCCGGATAGGCGACTGCCGAGACTGTTTTACCGCCGCTCGAGGTTCTAGAAAGAACCGCGGGCCCTCATGTCAGAAACCATGACCAATCTCTCGATACGCACTCGCCACGAGCCCTAGGGTCACCTCGAGCCCCTGGGATGCCACAAACTCCAGGGTCTCTGTGAGGCCCAGGGTTGCCGCGAGCCTCAGGGGTGCCACGAGGCGCAGGGGGTAACCTTGAGACCCTGGGAGGCCGGGCAAGCCCCAAAATCACCTCAAGCCCCCGGGACGCCAATAGCCACAGAGGACGCCACGAACCCGGGGAAGGATGGGAATCCCAGAGTCGCCACAAGCCCCTGGGACGCCACGAGGTGCAGGGTGACCTCAAGCCCCAAAATCACCTCAGGCCCCCGGGACACCAATAGCCACAGAGGACGCCACGAACCCGGGGAAGGATGGGAATCCCAGAGTCGCCACAAGCCCCTGGGATGCCACGAGGTGCAGGGTGACCTCAAGCCCCACGCGAGCCCCAAAGTAACCTCGGGCCCCCGGGGCCCCGACAGCCACAGGGACGCCACGAACCCGGGGGACAATGGGAATCCCAGAGACGCCACGAGCCCCTGGGACTGCAAGCCTCTGAGACTCTGTGAGTCCTCGAGTCTCCTCAAGCCCCTGAGAAGCCTCCGGCTCCCGGAACACCGCAAACCACAGGGACTCCACGAGGCTCAGGATCTTGAGCCCCTGGTACGCCCCGGACCCCGGGCCATACTCGGGGTTCCCACGCGCTGACTAATTGGGGCCAACCTTGCTGACCAATTGGTGGCCACTGCCCGGAGGCCACCACTGGACACTCCCCAGCCAATGACCAGCCAATCCGGCAGTCTACCGTGTGGCCGTCTAAGTGGGCACTGTCTGAACTTTGTCAGAGCCTGACGCAGAAGGTAGTGGGCAGCTGAGGGGAGGGTCCCTTACCCGGGTCATCAGACATTGTGAGGTGGAGGCGCCTGGCTCTGAGCGCCTGAGGCTCGGCGTCTGGGCTGCTGCCGTGTAACAACCGTTGCCACGAGGTGTCTGCAGGAGACTGAGACCCCGAACGGAAGGAGCGTGAAACTCACTGCTTAAAAGAGGTTTTGCGACTGCGCAGTAGCGCCCAGCGTACGTGCGCGCCTCTGGGGGAGGGGTGGTTGGGGCTATACCAAGCTTGGCGCTTTCCTCCTCCTGCTTTCTATGTATTTTTAAGGGAACTTTTTAGGAAAAAAAAAGTTATGCATGTATATGTATATGTGTGTATATATATATATATATATATATATGAACCAGTAGCCAACTTAACATGCCTGACCTTAGCTGGTCCTCAGCACCGTAAGAAGTCAGTGTTAGTGTCCCTTTTTTTTTTTTTTTTTTTTTTGACGATGTCTCACTCTGTAGCCCAGGCTAGAGTACCGTGGCGTCAGCCTAGCACACAGCAACTTCAAACTCCTGGGCTCAAGCCATCCTCCTACCTCAGCTGCCCGAGTAGCTGGGACTACAGGCACACGCCACCACGCCCGGCTAATTTTTTCCATTTTTTAGAAGAGGAGGGATCTTGCTCTTGCTCAGGCTGGTCTCGAACTCCTGAGCTCAAGCGATCCTCCCGCCTCGGCCTCCCAGAATGCTAGGATTACAAGCGTGAGCCACCGCGCCCGGCCTAGTGTCCCATTTTAAAGATGACAAAACTGAAATGTAGAAAGTTTACTTTTCTCAAAACCACAAGGCTAGTGGCAGAGTTACGATTTGAACACTCCTGTCAGCCCCCATAGCACATGCTCATGTCCACTGTGGGATTTTACCTCTGGCTCAGTTGCATCTGGAAATTCTTCACATCCTTCCAAGCCTGTTCCAATACTACATCTGTTCTAATAATACCTCCACCAAGGCACTTTCCTGTAGCCCCCCGTAAGAGTGAGTCAGTCACTCCTCTAGGATTCCACAGCAGGTAATGTTCACCTCCCTTTTAGCACTTAAATTACTTTACCTGATATTAGAAATCATGGTCAACATGCCCCTCTCCTTCTAAGTTTCTGGGGAGCAGCACCATGTCTTATTTATATTTGAACACCACCTCCCTCACAAGATTCTAAGAATTAAATGTTATAAAATATAAAGCATCCAGCCCAGTGCGTGGGATTTCCCTGCCATTTCCTCACTGTGTCATGCTGGGAGTTAGCTACTCTCCCAACAAAACGGGTCCCAGGCAGGATTGTCACAAGAGACAGAGACAAAGTGTAGTTTAAAGTGATGGGAAAGTTAGGGGTCCTCCAGCGTTCCCGCGATCCAGGAGGCCCTGAGTGAAGTCCCACATCAATATTTATTGGCACAGCAAGTAGTTGTCCTTGATCATAGAATTATGTGTACAGATTATTCATTTAGGTTTTAAGGCCCTCCAAAGTTTTCAAGAGATCCCTTACCTAATTCTATCTACAAGAGTAAACAGTTACAAAATTTTTCCAAGATAAACATTTTAAGCCCTAAATTAAGAATAGACCTAGCTGAGCATACAAGTTAAAAATAAAAACGTATGAAACAGGAACACCGGCCGGGCGCAGTGGCTCACGCCTGTAATCCTAGCACTCTGGGAGGCCAAGGCGGGCGGATTGTTTGAGCTCAGGAGTTCGAGACCAGCCTGAGCAAGAGCGAGACCCCGTCTCTACTAAAAAAAAATAGAAAGAAATTATATGGACAGCTAAAATATATATAGAAAAATTAGCCGGGCATGGTGGCGCATGCCTGTAGTCCCAGCTACTCGGGAGGCTGAGGCAGTAGGATCGCTTGAGCCCAGGAGTTTGAGGTTGCTGTGAGCTAGGCGGATGGCACGGCACTCACTCTAGCCCAAGCAACAGAGTGAGACTCTGTCTCAAAAAATAAAACAACAGGAACACCGAGCCTATATACTTATCTAATCTATTTGTTTATATACTGAGACATGTGGTCAGGAGTGAAACAGAAATAGTCTTGAGGTTTATGATAGTTCCAGCTGCAGGTTGTCTGCTGGGCTGACATCCCTCAATCAGTTTCTTAGCCTTGGGCCCCATGCCGAGCTCTGCCTTACAGAAGCTCTGGGCGCTGGCTTGCAGGCCTTGAGATCCATGCCGCCTTCTAGCCACCCCTGATTGGTGAAATGCCCCCCCTGTTGCTAAGTAGCTTCTGGTCTGTGAACTAACATGCCCACAGATTCCTTCAAGGCAAATCCCTGCAAAACTCCTGAAACTTCTCATGTCTCTTAACTCTATTTCCCAACAGTGTCAGTTATACAATGACTCTTGGGATTGTGCGTCTCCTCTTTTGGGAGAAGGGTGAGAATTTCTTTACTTGTAAAGGAGAGGTGTGCCTTGTTACGTACAAGTACAGAGTTGTTTTGCTGTTGTATAAGTGTGTAAATGCGTGTTTGAGGATGCATAGAGAAACTGAGGACTGGAATGAATACGCTGTGCTGGTTATTGATGTATGGCCTCCCAGTTCGAACTGCAACCTATTTTGCTGGCTCTGAAAATGGATAGGAGCCCTTTAAATACTTTTCCCTTTGCCCGCGGCACAACTGAAGCTTTTCTCAGTAGGAGGTGCTAGAGAGAGATTGTAGGACGAAAGGATTTAACCTCCTGGTTCCCCTGTGTTCTCTGGGCAGGTTGTTGTAAAGTGCAGCTTTCCCCTGCACCCTAGAGGGAGATTTCTGGCAAATTCTAGCGGGCAGGTTTCCAGTACTTGCAGAGGGCATATTTACAGCAAGTTTTGGAAGGCGCATTTGTGGCAAGTTACAGAGAACATGGATTTACAGCAAGGTCCACCAGTGACTTGTCTGCCATTCAGTGAGTCTTAGGCACTCTATCTCAGCCCTAAGGGTAGTACCTGTTCTTTATAGCTGTGATTTATATATTCTTTAGAGTTTTCTTTATTTCTTACTAGCTAATCCTTCATTACTCTAATCCCCTGTTACACTTAATACTTCTTTACTTTAATCTTTCCCTGTTCAAATTACTGTGTGGTTTTTCTCTTCATATTGGACCCAGACTGATGCACCCACGTTTTGGGATTCCCTTCCAGCCCCTACTACTCAATAGGTACACAGGTTTGCTCATGGAATGTAACTGAATATCCAACAGATGCTCAATATTCACCTTCAGTTTCATTTCTGGGCAGTCCTCTCCATTCATGTGCTTCACCACTGAGAAGAGCGGAGATGGAGGGAGATGGAATGAAGGGAAGAAATATTTTCCTTGCTGTCATGCCTAAGGCGAACTTTCCATTTTTTGGTCTGCCTAAGCTACATAAATCTGAATGGGGAAGAAGAGTAGTGAACTACAGGCATGGGAGGCCACCCAGCAGGGGGAAAAGAGGGACAAGATGCTGGAAATGCTATCTACCTGTTCTCAGGTGCAAGCTGCACCACACAGGCTACAGACAGAGCAGGTATTTCTGTCGACACCCAGTCATGGCAACCTGGAGTCCTGCAGCCTGTAAGTGTGGACCGGTGGATGCAGAGCTGCCATTCCCCTAAAAGACAACCAAAAAAAAAAAAAACTGGATGAGATATTTTAAAAATAACATTAAAGAACATCATAAAGTTAACAATTATTCAGGTAAAATCTGGGAAAGGCCAGAAACCTAGAGAGGTATTAAAAGCTCAGAGGATTGCTTTTGCTCTTGGACATTTACTGACCCAGGAGGAAAGGCCAAGAGAGGCTGAGCTACAAGGTGGCTTTGTGAGACTGAGAGACAAAAGTCACAACCTGAGACCCACCAAGGCAGGAGAGCTGGTAAACCACCCCTTGCCTTGGACTGGGACCACAAAAAGACTTATCTTCAGAGTAAAAATGACCCAAAATTAACCAACAGTTAACCATATGGTCCATAGATCACCCTCATGTCCCTTGGGGATTTAGCATGCCCAGGCGTCTGACATAAAGCAAACAAAAAATCTCTCTTGCAAAGATAATGTCAACTTATTTCTACAAAGAATTTTTATTTTTCTATTTTTTACAGGTAATTTTTAAATAGAATATCCAGCACAAAGTGAGATATAACAATATACAGGAGAAGATAAGATAGCAGAGAACGGAGAAATAAAAACATCTATGCTGGAGGGACAGAGCCTTCTGCAGCACCCCCTCCCACCCCTGAACAACCACAGGGAACTTCCCGACAGAGCAGTGCTGGCACAGGCACCTGGCTAGCGACTCCGGTCCTCTGAAGGAAGCCAGTTCTGTCAGCATCTTAATGACATTGGTGGGAAGGGCCCCGACCGAAAATCCTGGAGGGTCCAAGTTTTCAGAAAGGAGCCTCCTCACCTTGCATTCATGGGAAACGGTGTCTCAGCAAAGCCTG